>JAZDUH010000334.1:135000-370000 GCA_036419115.1 Scarus forsteni | reverse complement strand
TCATCATCCACATTTAAGACAGCCTGCACGTCATTTGCTGAGGATGGTCCTCTCAACACCACATTTAAAACACGACCTGATGGAGAATCATCCAGGGCTCTCTCAATTATAGATGACAGACTTTCTCTGATTACAGCAGGCATTTGTGTCAAATCATCTTGATTAATAGTGCGTAAATCTAAATGTTGGCGCAGCTCTCTTGAGTTAAAATGCGGGATTTCTCTAACAGCTATCTGACTTTGATCACTAATAATCCCATTAGAGGAAGTTGAAGGTATTTCTGGTACTACTGATGACAATGATCCTCCAACATCAGAACAAACACCGTCCCCAATCTGATGTTGCTCAAGATTCTCTGGGGTTTGACCTAATGATGGAGGATCAACAGTGACCACATATTCCTCAGCACTAGTTGGAGAAGCAGAAGAAGAAGGAGTGCTTGCTGTCTCAAACAGGTTTTCTCCACACTCCATGTTTGCATACTCACCATCACACACTGCAAGAGTAAACGCTTGATGTATGATATCAGTGTGATCACCAACAGAAACAGGGGGTTGAGGAGAGACAGACCAAAGCAGGATGTGGGTCAGTTCTTATCTCACCACACAAAGGGACCCTCAGGTCTGAATACCTAAGGAAATCAGACAAGTCTGAACCATCTCTGTCTCCACCCTCACACATGGCCTGTTCAAAGGCCTGTTGTATATTTACAGCCCCTGTCAGGTGACAAAGAGGTGCGGTTAAATTTACATTATTGGCCTCTAACCCAGACATGATCCCCCCCTCATTTTCATTCACACACTCATTCAAGCCAGAATCAGACATACCTTCAACACCTTGACGTAGGGGTGAGAGGAAATGCTGATTTACATCTAGACTGTCACTTCCACACACAGTTTGTTGAAAAGCCAATTCTATGATGTTAGAGACATCAATACAGGGAATATCAGACAGTGGATCTAAGTCAGAAGATATTTCTTATGATTCTATGTTGGAACTGTTGCTAAAACTGATATTAGTGCAAACATCACTTGCATCACTATATTTAGTCTTCTTGATAGGAGGCTGAGACATGTTTCTTTTTCAAAAATAATAAAGCGAATAACCTAAAGACAGATTAGGACTCTTAAGGACCATAAAAGAAAAAGAAGTTAAAAAATACAGTGGGCTACTGGCTGTTGAATACCTGATGTAAAAGTAAAAATCAGATGTTGTGTCTCCTCAACAAATGTGGCCCTCTGCTTTAACAAAGAGATATAAGTTCCAACTTCTTCACCAAGTAAATTAAAAGAGGTATGGAGAGAGTGTACCAAATCAACACTATTCTCAATACTGGTTGTCAAACACTGAACAACTTCATTAACACGATTATCCAAACTGGTAAGTAGATTATTTAAAGAAACCCTTAATTCTTCCAACTTTTCTGAATTAGCTGTAAACAACTCCACCTTGTCTTCAACAGCTGGTGATGATGGAGTAATCAGACCCTGATTTATTAAATCCTCAGGATCTAGAAACTGTCCACCACAACCACTGATATCCAGCTCAGAAAACCCACTTAAATCAAACAAATCACCGTCTACAATATCTGACGGAGCTGAAGGAGCTGAACCCTCCTCCTGTACAGGTATATCAGACTGTAAAGGACTGGTTGAGTCTGCAATAATATGGTCTGGATGATCGGGAAAAGTGAGGTTGTCGTATATAAAAGACAAATTGGATGTGCTGGCCCTTTCACAACTAAGTAAATCTGATAAAAACGTATCCTTTGTGCTGTCTTCTGGTGAAAAGGTGTCCTCAATATGGTGTTCCCTCCAAATTAGACTGTTGTTCCTCTAAAGTGTCTTCAATGAGCGCGGGCTGCAGTTGACTCCCTGCCTCCAGAACCACGTAAAAACTGATGTAGAAAACAAAGAAAAAAAGTGTAAGTATTACAAAAAAAAGTACAACTCTAATAAAATTAAAATGAGGAAAAAGATACGAGAATATTTAATACTTTAAACAAACCTTGTAGTTGGATTGTCCTGACTGCAAACGTCCACCTTGAATGCTCATGGATTAGTACATCAGTGGCTTCATTTAATTCAGCAGGGTCCTTATGCAAGGCTGCAGGGGTCTGGGGATTAGAGGTCCCAGAGACCACTTCCTCCACACAACTGAAAACAAGAAATAAAGATCTTAATGATTGACTAGATTTAAAAAAAAATAAGACAAAGAAAACCATGAAAAAAAGGATAGAGTTTTATGTATCCACTTTTACAAACTAACCTGATGTTCTGTTCCACCCCAACAGTGTTATTGGACCTTTTCCTTAAAACAGATTCTCCACGTTGACGCTCTTCCTCATCCCTCTTGCGTTTAGCTTCTGCTCTCCTGGCTCTGATCACCTTTAGACTCAAAGATCTTGCTGGCTTCTTCTCTACTAGATCTTACATTTAACAACTAAAACACTCGGAAACAGAAAGGAATGCTGATGATACAAGCTTTTAGACCACAACAAATAGACAATGTTAAAACCTCCCCTTATTTTACCAAATTATACCTTTTAAGATTTTGGTCCAGCTGCTGTAAAACACTTTGATGGTCCCAATTGCGCTCTCCTGGAACTCTTCTAGCTCCTGATTGTTTGAGGAAAAAATAGTGTTTGAATAAGGTTGAAACTAACATCTAAACTAACTAAATTATCCCTAGAAAATCCTACGGAGGTGGTGTGTTTTCACTGTCCTGGTGATTTTCCACACGTTCTGGGAATCCTAATAAATAAAACCTTTAAGAACATTGTAGAATTGTTTTATACTGTTCAAAATACCAAGTTCTAAAATACTGAAAGTGGGGCTACAGTTACTTTCCATACAATGTAAAAAAGAAACACAAAAACCTCAGAGAAACTAAGTAAAAGTAAAATTTTAGTCAACTTACCTACAGAAGGCATGGTGGTATAAAATGAGTTCTTTTGAGACGCCGTCAGTCAAAAGAGGCTGTTACAACTGTCACACTCAGAAATAATACATGCCACAACAACCCTGCCCTTTAATTACACCTATGGAGTGTCACTAGATTGGCTAATGAAGATGACCACTCCTCCCGGCCAGATCGCAGACCTGTTGAACATCTCAATTCATCAGTCAAGCCCCGACTTCCAAGGAGACATCATCTCCCTTCACTACTCACTAAAAGAGACAGTAAGAGGCCTGTTGGGAGATCTTTGTGGTCTTTCACTTCAAAACAAAAAAAAAAAATCTAACCCAAATGTATTTGTTTTCTCGGCTCTGGATTTTTCTTTTATTTTTTCCTTTATTGTTTTAAAGTTAATACAGGTTCACACATTTCTAGTTGTAACAATTCTCTTTTTTCTTCTTTTCCTATTTCTCATGTATTTTATCTTAAAGTTTTTACTAAAGATCCACTTATGTTTACTTTGTCGGCTCTGGGATATTTCTTTTCCTCTCCTTTTTTTTTCCACTCTTGTTTTATTTTTTAATTTGACTCTTATATTCAGATCAAGAAATTCTCACATTCCTTCCTCTAAAGTCACAGAGAACACACCCACCGCCCCTACACGACCCCTCTCCATATCACATCATATCCGGGGAGTGTGGCCAAAATGACGTCACAATCACGTGACCAATAGGACCGTCCACCAGGCCCACAAAATAACCCACGCCCACAAAATTAAGCTCCGCCCCTTGTACCAGTATTGTACTACTACTGATCTCCCCCAGCATCTCAAGGCTACTTTTGCTTTTGCACGAACATCTCAACAAAAGCACAGAGGGCCGCAAGGCCTACTATGAACAAAAGGCCTCTCAGGATGAACTCCAAGTGGGGGACAAGGTGTGGTATTACCTTTACACCCAGCCCACTGGAGACAAAGGCTCAAAGGCTGGGAAACTAGCCAGAAAACTCCTACCTCAGTGGGCTGGGCCATATGTAATCACAGAGAAACTCTCACCTGTGGTGTACCAAGTCAAGATCACCAAAAGAAACAAATCACCAACCCTTAAGTGGGTCCACCGCAATCAGATCACACCTAATCAGAACCCCATGGGACTTGTCGGGGTCCAAAACATCCCAGTTAGGACTTAAGGAAATTGCTGTAAATCCAACATCTTGAAGGATTCTGCTTTTGAAAATAGAATCCACGGTGTTACCTCCGATTGTGTGAAGGCCATATACCTTTCTGTTTAATCTTTTACTCCTACCTTTGTATTGTGATCTGTTGACATAGTTGTTGCCATTTTCTAGAGACTGTGAAGTAATAACATTGGTTAACCACTGATAAAAGTTTACAGTAAAACCAAAGCACAGTGTCAAGACCATCCTAACCATGTCCACACTCTTCCTCAGGATGATGTGGCTGCTTACCCTCCTGGGTCTTGGCCTGATGGCCAACCAGACTACCCCAGAGACCCTAGCGCCAGGACCGGATTCCAGAATTGTTCTCAAGGAACAACCTGGATTATTGATTACCAACTGCCGCCTGCACACACACAAAGTGTTTGTCAGGTTGAATCCCCGTGAAGTGTACCTGAAGAACGCCCTCTCAACTGACAAACTGACCAGTTGGGCTGGAGTGCAGTTGAGCAGAGAGGTTCTGAGTCACGCTGAGGCAGACATCACCCACATGCTGGAGCAGCTACAGAAATTTTCAATCACGCAGTCAGAGCTAAGTAGTCCAAATAAAAGACCCAAGCGGTTCATTGGAGCACTACTCACTGCAGCCTCAGTTGCTGGCTCCCTTTTTAGTTTGGGTCTCTCCTCGTACAACACCGTTAGTCTGACCACTATTAAACATCATGTGGGAGAGCTAGAAGCAGAAATTCCCCACATTAGATCCCAATTTAGCCAGCAACAGAAAGAATTACAGATGATTGGACAGACCGTTGAAGGCACCATTCTCGTAGTCAACACCCACAGTGAAGTTTTGAACAGATTTTACATGCAGTTAATTCACTGCTAACGGTTGTTCAAGTTGACTATGCCCATACACTTAACATGCTCTTTTTTTTTTCTCTCCTTATTTGCATTGTCTTTTCAGCTGGGCACTGTGTCTGATGACAGCATTATAAAGACCAATGCATTTTTTTTTTCTAGCAGTTGGAGAAATGCGAGGATGATTCACTGCTATAGTGACCATCACCAGCCCTCCCTGTAGGCTACTCCATCAAATCAATCTTTATTTAACCCCTGCTACACCACAGTGTGAAGGAAGGGGAAAAATAGTGACAGAAGGACAGGATGAGACAAGACAAACAGAAAGGAGGACAGACAGGCAGTGTTACTGATTGAACAGTCCAAGTGTTATGTTGATCTAAGGTCCTACAGGAATTGACAGCAGTACGAAACCAGGGACACCAGAGAAGTGGGGTCTTGATAGCTGGGGGGGGGGGGGGGGTGATAACATGCTCTTGTCGGATATGCTTCAAGAAGTTGGGTCCTCCATCGACAGTCTTGCAATTGGCATTATTCCACCTTACTTAGTTCCACTGTCTCTAGTACAGGGTCTTATCAGCACAGCGACTCGTGAGACCATTAGCCCTCTTCAGGCTCACTTGTAAAAATAAACACCCCAGCAGTGGTTGCCTACCATGACAACAACCCTGAATTATACTTGGCCCCAAACCTTCGAATATGCACGCAGACTAAGGAAAGCCACTTCCTTTGTCCTAGCAAGCCCTTTGTACGCGACAGTACCAATGGCATTTACGGCCCAACACCCATGTTACCAGAGAATCTGTGCCCTCCTACGGTCACACCCCGATCTCAGGTCACTGCCACAGCCGTGGAAGTGGTGGGTCATCGCTGGTTAGTTAATACTCCATCCAAATTTGCTGTGTTGACCTATGACCAGCATGATACCACCACCCGCATTCCTTTATTGGACTTTATTGAGGTTCCATCAAATGCAATCACCCATGTTGACGGCATCGCGCTCTATTACCTGAACCCGGAACAATTCGAAGCTGTCATTGAACTTCCAGACTTCTTCACCAAGCATACCCTACAGTTAGCACCTAGCACCATCACCCAGATCCAGTTTGAGGGACTGCAGACTATTGACTTGACCCCTGTTGATGATGTCCTCAAAGAAATTGCATCACAAGAAGGGGCCCCGTACAGCCAATAACCTACTCCTGGTTAGCCTCCGATGGATGGCCATTAGTGTAAGCTTGGGATATATATTTTTCTTTATCCTGGCTTACCTATACACAAAACGTGGCAATGCCCTACAGTGCCAGATTGATCGACATAGCAGAGCACTCTCTCGAAGAATTTAAGAATTTTGAGAATTTAAGAAACAGGATTCAAGACTAACCTCTAGGACCACAATAGATGCGAGAGACCGAGATTCAATACAGAGGAATCTCGAAGCTCTGGTGGAAATGGATACTAGTAGCTTGTGCTTTGCACTGAAGAAGTTCATCACTGGGTGGCAACAACTAGAAGTTGGGATTGCAATGGGATGCTCCATCTCCCCCATCCTCTTTGTAGCAGCCTTTGAGGTTATCCTGGTTGGGGCCAGACAAGTGGTGGGAGGGGTCCGGATGCCTGCAGGTCAGAGGCTTCCCCCCCTAAGGAGCTATATGGATGATATCACCTGCCTGCTACGCACCGCTCCATGCACATCCAGACTTCTGAAGAGGCTGGAATAGCTGATTGGCTGGGCAAGGATGAGATTCAAGCCTCAGAAGTCCAGGAGCCTGTCGCTGCGGAAAGGGGAGAGGAATGACAGAGTCACCTTTACCATCGGCGGCGAAGACATCCCCCTCATCGTGGACCAGCCCATCCGAAGCCTGGGAAGACTATACACATCTCGTCTCTCAGACAAGGATATGGGAAAAACCATCCTTCAGCAGTTGTCAGAAGGCCTGGCAAAGATTGACGCAAGCCAGTTACCCGGAAAGCACAAGGTGTGGTGCTATCACTTCACCCTGTACCCAAGGGTGATGTGGCCTCTAAAACTGTGTGAAGTCACCTCATCAGCCGTAAACAAGATGGAGGCAAAAGCCAACGCCTTCATCCGCAAATGGCTTGGGCTACCACAGTGTTTCTCGGCAGCAGGCCTCTACGGTTGGAACGCACTACAGTTACCCCTGAAATCCATCACCCTGGGCTATAGGCAGGAGAAGGCCCGACTGGTGATGGAATTAAGGGACTCTGCCGACAAGACAGTGGCAGGAGCAGAGGTCAGAGTTACAACTGGAAGAAAATGGAGGGCTGAGGAGGAGGTGCAGAAGGTGATGGGCAGGTTGCAACACCAGGAGGTTGTGGGCAGGGTCCAAACAGGGCGGGCAGGCCTCGGATGGAGAGATCCCCCCACGTTATGGTCCAAGGCAGACAAGAAGGAGAGGAAAGACCTTGTTGTTGCAGAGATCACGAGAGTGGCACAGGAAGAACTCAGAGTGAAGTCTGTGGCACAGGGGCAGCAGGGGCGGTGGACTACCTGGGAGGGTGTCGCAAGCCGAGCAATCAACTGGGCAGACTTTTGGAAACTGCCACAAGCTCGACTCAGTTTCCTCATTAGAGTGACCTACGACACGCTCCCGAGCCCTCTAAATCTCCAGCAGTGGTTTGGAACAGAGCAATCCTGTGACCTCTGCGGGACCATCAATGCGTCACTCCAGCACGTCCTGTCAGGATGTAAAACAGCGCTGACACAAGGTCGATTCACATGGCGGCATGACCAAGTGCTCAGGAAGCTGGCAGAGGTGCTGGAGAAAAGTCGGCAGGAGGCGAACAACCAGGTTCCATCAAAGAGCCAACAGAGGATCCACTTCCACAGGCAGGGAGAACCCGCAGATCTCTCAAGCAAGACAGCACCATCCTCCAAGCTTTTAACACCAGGGGCGGAGTGGAAGATGAATGTAGACCTTGGTCCACAGCTCCGGTTCCCACAGGAAATCTGTTCCACCACCCTAAGACCTGACGTGGTACTGTGGTCCACCGCTGAGAAGTCAGTACTGCTTGTGGAGTTGACGGTGCCATGGGAGGAGGGTCTGGAAGCTGCCCATGAGAGGAAGAAGGCAAAATACGCAGACCTGGTCGCAGAGTGCAGAGAAAGCGGATGGCAAGCAAGGACGTACCCGGTGGAGGTGGGAGTCAGGGGCTTTGTTGGCAGCTCCATGCCACGCCTGCTTAGAGACGTGGGACTACGGGGAGCAAGGTTGAGCAAAGCCACCAAAGAACTGTCAGAGGAAGCAGAGAAAGCAAGCCACTGGCTCTGGCTGAGACGACGAGACAAGTCTTGGGGGGGAACATCAGCATAGGTTGAGCTGCAGGGGGTGTCAGGGAGACGTCCCTGTACACTGCCCCGCCACTGGGAGATGTTCTGGGTTAAGGGGCGAAACATCAGTGAGCAGTGGTCCCCAGCTGAAGACCCTGCAGTTCAACCTGTCCCTTGGTATGCAGTCAGGTTTAGGCCTGGCTCAGGGAAGCGGACGCCCCTGCCATGCATAGTCCTCCTTTGGCACCGTTGGAGGTGCGCCAGGCTTAAGGCCAAGCAGATCTACCATCACCCTGTATGTAATAATAATTGTGACCTTCTGAACTTTTATGTAGAGCTCTTATTATAGTTGTCACACGTATTCGTTAGATGCACACACTCTTGTAGAGTATACATACCCTCTTATACATATAGAAATGTTTATGCATCAACCTTCTTTTAAGTGCAACTGTTTCTGTGCCTGCACCTGCTCCGGTGCCGGTTCCTGTTCCTACTGTTCCTGATCAGCTTCCTCGGTCGTCCTGATGCTTCTTCGGATCAAACCCATCATGACGAAAAGGGGGAAATGTAGCGTCAGTAACATTAAGAGTTAACAGAAGGGAGTTCTCATGTTGAGTTAATCAAATGATTTGCTAAGCCTCCTCCTCCCCTCTGCTTTGGAGCCAACACCTCAAGTTGTAAATTGGCCTGATCCCTGTTGTTGGCGCGACCAACAAGTGACCCACCATATGCACTCTCCAGGACCAAACATTTCTCTTTGATTTAGGATACTCTCCAACACGTTGGGGAGAATCAAGCCTCTGATTCGTCAAGATTCCCATTGGCGCCAGCCAGTCTCGAAAACTCCCCTCCAGATTGACCGGAAGAGTCACAGTTGAGGAACATCAGTAATCTATCTTAATCTCCCATACCTCTGTGAACGGCGATCTGTCCTGCAGCTGCAGGTCGTAAAAATCCCCATTTGGTCCCCCAGGATCTGGACACATTCCAAAGTCTCCAGGAAAACTTCAGATTGCAATGGGACCTTTAAAGAACTGATATTAAGGTTCCAAATCATAAACTGTGTACTCAAGGTGTGATGCACATTCCAGTGTTCTTTTAACGGACTTTCTAGCATGTTGCATTATGAAATTAAGATGTATGAATTTTAATGGAATAGACCTATGCAGTATTAAAAGACCAACAGCTCCACCTAGCGACTTTTCTTGGTAGAGCACAATTGTAGGCATGGTCATATGCTTTGCAACAGATATCAGAATTTAGTGACAAGGTACTCAGTGTTACTATGCATTTTTAATAATGTTATATTAATTTATCCACAGTTGTACACAGCCCTATGTTCATGATTCACAGCAAGCCTGACAGTAACCGTGTTATGGTTACTGTGTGTGTTTTTCTTTAAATGCATTAGAATTGTTTGATATCATCTTGTCATTCGTGCATGTGGTCTGAGACCTAATACTTATGGTGAGTCAAGTGATGAGTAATTCGTCATTAAAGTTAACTTAATTATTAATTAATATAGGCGGGAATCAGCATGTCATCATCCGCCCACTCGGCCAGGCTTTATAATTCAGAGTTGCCGACTCTCTCGCTCTCTTGCTTTTGTCCTCGTTGCCATCCCTCTTTCGTTACTTCCTCGTTACTGTTACTCCGCTCCTATATCGCTTTTGACTACATCGTTAGGCCTTTGTCTTCTAGGCACGAGCAGTTTCTTTTCTTATGCTGAGTGCGCACACTTTTATTTTTGTTTAGTGAGCAACGTTGATCCGCAGATTAACAAGTTTTCCATTCAGATTTGATTTTTAAATCTGAATATCCAAATCCTCATCAAAAAGCCTGCACAGCATTATTTTGATTTTTTGACCTTTTTGATCTCGCATAGTCGTCTGTGAGACATCGTTAACCTGGCCAGTGACGGTGCTTAAGAGACTCATGCAGATCAGATTCAATATTTTTATTCTCGTCAAAACCTTTTAGGGAGTTTTTGAGCCGCAGCCACCTCCATAGTCTGTTTGCCTGAAGAGGTCTCTGATCAAGCTGTCCAGAAGGATCCGTGGGGCGCTGGTGAGACTCGGTCCGCAGATCTGCCGTTCGGCTTCCCCGTCCTAGCCAACTCGAACCAACTGATCCAACTCTGGTCCGGCAGAGCCTGGACCTTCTGAGCCTCGGAGAATACCACGAGTCTTCCACGACCAAGTAGGCAAACGTCCAGTTACTCTGTACTTAAGAGGTTTGATGTGCTCTTAGACTTAAAAGGTGTTCTGACATTTAGATTAATTCAATCTAGCTTCTATCCAAAATTCCTCACAGATTTTCGTATAGGTTACAGATATACTTTCATAGGCATATACTCACTCACCATCATTTTAAGGTTCCTGATTTAACCAATATTTCCATCCAAACTGATAGATTATAACATGAAATGAGAACAAACAGTTTATTTTATGCATTGTAACCATTTTCATTTTAATAAATTTTTGATTGTTTTTAAACTCACCGTCAGTGTTCTTCAGAATTCAGTGTCCCTGAAGCGAGAACTCTGTCTTAAGATTTTGAGATTGATAAAACTTGATTTGATTAGTTTACCTTATTTAAAGGAGTTAAATAGGTAATTCTTTAATTAAATTAAGGTTTGCCTTATTAAAAGGCTGGTGCCCCAACGAGAATAAAGTGAATTGTTACTTGACAATAATTAATAATTTAACAACTAAATCTTTCAGATTTAACACTGCCAAATTTCTAATCGCTACATGACCGATACTGGAACTGTTTTGAAGTGACACTGATGCGCCAAACTGTTTATAAGGAAGCGCATCTGTCAACGGGGTGTGTCTGCCAAAGAAATCTCTGATCCGATCTGACAAGTAAAATCCATCAAAAATTATGGCACAGCCTCAAGGAAAGGGGAAGGTTTCCGCCATGTGGGACCATTTTGATGTCATGACGGAAAATAAGGTATTTGATTTAATATCCTTGTTTCATCCTGTTCCTCTCAGAGTTCCCACTTAATCTGTCTGAATTCAAATTAATTTCAAAGTGACTCTTAGTTTACTATTCATATTATTTTCTGCAGGTTAAACCTTGCATTTGTTCGACAAAACTCTTATTTAAATAAAAGCACCTCTTCAATGCTGTCTGAGGCATTATAGGGTCAGGCATGAGAGTGAAGTCCCAGATACACCCATGATAAACTCAGGTACAAAGTCACTCTAAAACTTACACAGTTGCTTTATTGATAATTAATTCCTATTCATTTATTCTTTACTTCATTTTTAACCCCTCAGCATTGTTGAGTGTAAAGGGTTCAGGGAGCTGGTTCAGGTCCTTGAGCCCTCATATGTTTTGCCAACGAAAGGTTTGTGTGGAAATTATCTAAAGTAGTAGTTGATATATCCAGTTTATTTAATATTTAATTTAAATGTATTGATTTGCTCATGGTTTGACTTGGTGTAATTTTCAGACCATCAAACAAATGGTGGCCAAAAAAGTATGAGGAGGAACGGGAACGAGTGAAAATGAAAGTACAGCAAGCTAAGGCAGTGAGTATAACAGCTGACATGTGGACATCTGTCAACATGGAGGCTTACTTGGCTCTTACCTGTCACTACATTAATGAGAATTTGCAGTTGTGTACATCTGTGTTGGGAGTGCAATACTTTCCATAAAGTCACACTGCTGACAGTTTTGTCCAAGTCAAAAGGGTCCTGATGGACACTTTACTTTATAACCAATAAAGTAAAGTGTCTTGTGACTGAGGCAGCACCAAACATGACATCCACCAAATTTACCACTCAATTTGCATTGCACAGTCTCAATTTATTGATGCAATGCAGCAACAGATGAGACGACCAACCCTGAAACTTATCAGTGAGGTGCCAGCACGATGGAACAGCACATATGAAATGCTGTCAAGGCTGCATGATGAGAGGGAACCAGTATCTCTGGCCTCTCTAGAAAATGTATATGTATTTGAAACATCTTTTTCTCACTTAATCCTGAATCTCTGTATCATCATTGCTTAGCTTACTGCATTTTTCCCTCACACACACACACACACACGTGACCCTGTGCAGCCCCACTCCTTGTCCCTTGTTTATTCTCGTTATGTCTGTAACTTCGGAGCATCTTCAAGACCAGCTCAAACCTGCACGAGATGTGGAGCCTGTGTGGAGGTCACTCCACCTCACAAGTTACGTACACACACCCCTATAAGTGAAAGAAGACATTGTATTTCTGCAGTTCAACATCTCCAACTGTTTGACACTGTATTGTTGTTCTCCTTGCTGCAAGTAAAATCCCATTTGATTGCATCCAGCTGCTTCTCGTCATTATTCTGAATGATGTCAGGTGTTGGTACGAACCTTGAAACTGAGCAATCTTAGGACTGTAAGGGGAACAATCCTGACAATCATAGGAGAACAATTCTTGTGCTTGCTCCTTTCCATCGAGCTACAGTGGAGTTGTCTGAAGAGAGGAAAGTGTTCGGGTCAAGAAATTTTATGTAAGCATGGGGAAATGCTCATCAAGAACCTATGAAATGGAATGTGGCGTTCACCAGGGCTTGATCTTAGGTCCAACACTTTTTAAACTTTACATGTTACCTATAGGAGATGTCATCGGGAGACACGGCATCCACATTCTCAGCTATGTTGATGGCACTCAGCTTTGCATGGCCATGTCTCCTGATGACAAAGGACTCATTGATGCCCTTTTCAACTGTATTTTAGATGTGCAGTCCTGGATGGCAGACAACTTTTTGCAGCTCAACCAGGACAAAACTCAGGTTTTAGTTATTGATACAGGTCCAGAGAGAGAAACTGGAGAGCAAACTCAAAGCTCTGTCCTTAAATCCTTGCAAACAAGTTAAAGATTTAGGAGTAACATTTGATTTTAACCTCAGTTTTGAGCCACATATCTGAGATTTCACCAAAAAGGCATTTGATCATTTAAAGAACATCTCCAGAGTGCACCAATTTCTCTCTCGAGCCAATGCAGAGACTCTTATTCATGCTTTTATTACCTGCAGAATTGATTACTGCAATGCTCTCCTCTCTGGTCTTCAGAAAAAAAAAAACATTTCACATCTACAGCTCCTTAAAAATTCAGCTGCATGTACGCTGACGAAGACCAGAAGGAGAGCCCACATTACACAGATTCTAAAGCCATCGGCTGCCTGTATCTTTTAGAATAGATTTTAAGGTTCTTTTATTGGTTTTAAATCTCTTAATGGTCTTAGACCCTCATATTTATGCAATTTATCTTATGAGCCCAGTAGAGCCCTCAGGTCTTCAGGTCTTTTAATAGTCCCCAAAGTTTGATATTAAACCTAGGGTGAAGTTTCTTTTTATTGTTCTCCCTAAACTCCATTTTGTTTTTTTTCCTTCTTCTTCTTCTTATTCCTGAGATTTTGTCACCTTTCACAGCCTTCAAATTTGCACAGATTTTCACAGGAAAAAAATTGACATATGCAGCATGTTCAGGAAAAGTGTGCTTGTATTTTTCACAGGTTTAACAGTTATACTTTTTACAGTAAAAAAAAATTTCTGCATGTATTTTTACATTGAAATCAATGGGACATGTCCACAGGTCTGCTGAAAACTTCAGCAACTTTGAAGCTCCACAGATCGAGCATGCTTCCACCTACAGACTTCATTCGTACTTTAAAAGCTGCACTGACTTCTCAGCTATTTTACATATCTTCAGCTTTTGCTGGCTTCTACAGTTTTTTAAATATGAATTTTTGAGCAACACAGAGTTTTGTGGTTTGCTCTGGACTTAGAGCGTGTCACGTGACTCATTAGAACGTAGCCCTCCTTCACACACACAAAAACTTCAGCAGAATTATCTTGTCATAACTTCGTCAAACCGTCCTCCATAGACATGATTTATGAGAGCTACAATATGCAAAAATCAAGGAGGGGGAGTGTGACAAAAAGCACTTTGAAAAATAATTTATTGAAAACAAGTAAACTGAAATAGGCTTTTTATCAGCTGATCAAAAGTTTAAGAGCATCACTCAAAAAATTACAAAAAACTTTCCAAACCAGAACAAAAATGTTTCTCAGTAGGACTCAGTCATGAGCAGCTCCACCGTTCTTGTTAATCACTACAAGAATTTGTTTGGGCATGCTTGATGAGAGTGTTTCCAGGAAGCTTTTGGGAACATTGCTCCAAATGGTGAAGATGGCTTCATGAAGGGCATCAACTGTCTGGAACTGACGGCCATTTTTATAAACTTCCCTTGACCTCCATCCCCAAATGTTCTCTATGGGATTTAAATCAGGGGAACATGCGGGATGGTCCAAAAGAGTGATGTTATTCTTCCTGAAGAAGTCCTTGGTCAGGCGAGCATTGTGAACTGCAGCGTTGTCCTGTTGAAAAACCCAGCTGTGACCACACAGACGAGGGCTCTCAGTCATGAGGGATGCCCTCTGCAATATCTGCACGTAACCAGCCGCCGTTTGACGACCCTGCACCACCTGAAGCTCCAGTGTTCACTGAATGAAAAAGCAGCCCAGATCATGATGGACCCCCCTCCATTGTGCCGGGTAGAAAACATCTCAGGTGGGATCTCCTTGTCATGCCAGTAACGTTGAAGCCATCTGAACCATCAAGGTTACATTTTTTCTCATCACAGAATAAAACTGTTTTCCACCTTTCAATGTCCCATGTTTGATGCTCCCTGGCAAAGTCTAAACGGAGGAGACGAGATATTTGAATTTGTTTTTTTCCCCACAGATGCCGTCTGATGGTTATTGTGCTGCAGTTGGCACCAGTAAGGGCCCCAATTTGGATCGAGGACCACCCTGTGTCTTGACGGACAGCCAATTGGATCCTCTGGCTTAGTGCAGGTGTAATTTTTTTGGGTCTACCACTTGACTTTTTTGTTTCATAATGCTCAGGATCTTTCAAAAAATGTAGAATGACTGTCTTACTGCGTCCAACCTCAGCAGCAATGGCATGCTGCAAGAGGCCTTGCTTATGCAGCTCGATGATCAGACAACGTTCAAGAAGAGAAAGCTTCTTAGCTTCAGCCATCAGGAGGGCATGACCGTCTGAATGCCTGACAGAAAATGAAAATTTTGAGCAGATTTGGATTTTAATAGCCTGTGGTCTTAAACTTTTGATCAGCTGATAAACAGCCTATTTCAGTTTACTTGTTTTTCGTAAATTACTTTTTCAAAGTGCTTTTTGTCACACTCCCCATTCTTGCTTTGGCATATTGTAGCTCTATTTAAAACCTCATCAAGATCCAAATGTGCAAAATGTATATTCTAACAATTTCTCAACTGGCCTTAAAATTTTGATCAGGACTGTGTTTAATACCTCAGAATACAGCAGATGTGATTATTGTTAATGTGAGAAACATCAAACTGTTTTTAGAGTCAGGTGAAGTCTGAGGAGAACAACAACATGAAGGAGCTGTGAGCAGCATCTGAGGAGGAACACAGAGGAGCATATGAAGGCTAGCAGCTAATGAGATGGTCAGAGACAGCTGAGCCTGAGACCAGCTGAACATCATCAAGCTGCTGACTGTCCAATCAGGAATGTTCCTGAAGATCTCCTGCTGCTCTAACATCAGAGAGACAGAGATGATCTCCACATGACTTTCCACTGTGAAACATCTCCTGCTGACTCTCAGCAGCTCAGATGTGGAGGTAGTTTCTGACCTCCAGCACTCCTAGCGAGCCTCTCACTCAGCTCACCTGTTCTCAGTGCAGCCAGCTGGTGCTCATCAGCCTGGGTAGTTTATAAAAGGAGGCTCTTCCTCATTTTGGTGTGTGACACCAAAGAGCCAACACCTTCAGTTGGTTTTCTTTGAGTTTGTGTGAATGAGTGATGTGAGGGTGTGGGATTGTGTGTCTTTGATGGAAAGTGATTTAATACAAGAATAATGAGATTTAATCTCTCAGGAGATTTTTTCATTCAGTGTTTTCCCCCCACCAAGCACCTCCACTTTTGTTCAAAGCCTTTTTTAAGTTTGTCTACTCTTTTGGTAGAATTAGTGGGTGGCTGTGGGGAGTCATACCTCCACTCCATCTTTTACAACCCAGAGGCTTAATTTTTATGTTTGAAAAAGGTGCAGATTTTCTTTTTATTAGTTTCCCTGTCCATGAGCCCTGTCCTACATGTGACGTGACTTGCAGAAATGTAACAATTGGGGGCTTGTCGAGGATTTGAAACACTTTACTTTTCTGTCATGAACTATTTGAATTTTAGGATGCATTAATATCTGCATCAAGTCACGGAGTTGATAAAAAAAACTAGGGATAAAATATTTCACGTAGAGGAGATTCTTGGGCGACGCACCATCAGGGGTAAAAAACAAGTCCTTGTACGCTGGAAAAATTGGCCCGAGAAATTCAACAGCTGGGTGAAAGCTTCCGATTTTAAAAAATAAACGCAGAGACACCCCCTCTTAGTACTCATTTAATCATGTACGGTTCAAAGAGTAAGTGGTTTTACATCACCCTACCCTCCAACGCCAGCCTCGATGTTTTTAAAGATAATACTAGCAACAATTTTCGCGTAGGTTTAGCCCAACATATAGATTTAGAGGGGGAGTGGGAGGTCGCCATGACCGAGATTTCATATCCCCACAGCTGGTATAACCTGCCTCATGACGTGGCCTACTTTGATTGGAGGCCCAAACCCAAAGAACCGGCCACAGAGTAGAATTACTCGCCTGAGGTTCCAAGGAGGTTATTACACCTCCCCGATGGTGGACAGGTCGGAGCTGGAAGGGTTATTTTGAAGAAGAATTAATTCTGACATTTACATGATCTATAATAGCATTCAAAAGAGATTTGACTTCCAGACCGGGGGTCTGACCCACGTCCGCTTCGACCCCCCTTTGGCTTATATGGTGGGTATGATCTCTGGAGAATGGCTCAAATTTGACCCGAAGATGGCGCCATACCTCTTAGATTTAAAGGCAGGGTTCTATCATCTGTACTGTTACAGCGATGTGATACGACCTCAGCTTGTAGGGGATGCTTATGCCCCGCTTTTGAGAATGGTCGATGTGAACGGTACCTATGGGGACGTCGTTACACAGCATTTTAATCCCGCCTGTTATCTGCCCGTGGCAAAGCAGCACATTGAAAATATTCAGATCCAGATAAAATCTGACCAAAATCTACCCGTGAAATTTACCTACAGTAAAACTATCATAACGCTCCACTTCAGACCGGTCCCTTAAAAATTTTTATTTAAAAAAAAATAAAGCAATATAACCCGTTTCACCGCATCAACATCATTCAGTGTCAAACAACCCACGAAGGGAGCTGTAAGACGGGTAGCTCCTCGTCAAAGAATTTTTTAAAAAAATGGCTCTGGGGGGCTTGAGAGCAGATCCTCATCATTTTGTATGGTATTATGAGAGGCAAGTAGGAGGGGATTTACCGGGTTTCTACAGAGCCCCTGTCATGTACGGTCGGGGTAAAGGCTCTTTGTTTTCAAAACTTTTTTGTTTGTTTCAGCTCTGCTGACAGGCATCGCGATTTCTAAACCCAATCTCAAATCAGCGGTCGGCAACATCGCCTCCGTGTTCAACCAGGCGATTGACTGGCCAGCAGGAAGGACCCGGAGGTATTATGGTCTTGTCACGCAGGTCACAGAGACGACCTCCTGGACAGCGTGCCCCGTCTAAAAAACGTTGGACGGCCAAAAAAAGTCACTCGGAAGAAGCTTGCGAGGGAAGAGATCTGCCAGGAGCTCCGATATATTCTAAAATAAAAAAAAATGGCTCTTTTACATCAAATCTCCAGAATGTACCCTAGCAGAGCTAGATTTATTCTCAGCACCTATGACGCAGCTTTCTATCGAGGACAAAATCTTCACAGAAATCTCCCCCGGTGGACCCATTGAATTTTTTTTTATCCCCGGGGACGGTGAAAAGTATCTTGACCTCAACGACACCTTGTTGCGCACCACGGTTAATTACCAACGTGGACGGCACCGACCTGGGCAACGACACGGCCGTAGGCACGATCAGTTATCCTCTGAACACGATTTTTGATCAGTGCAACGTTATTTTGGGAGACAGGTTGATTTCACAGTCCAGCGCCACACATCCTTATCGCGCCGTGATTGAGACTCTTCTCAACTTTTCAGAGGATACGCTAAAGAGCCAATTTAGCGCGAGTCTTTTTTACGAAGACACCCCGGGTGCTATAGACACTATAGTGACGGTTAACGGGCCAAATGCAGGTCTGAATAAGAGGCTCGTTTACAGAGGTCCAGGGAAGTACACCTTCTCGGTCCTCTCCACGGGAACATATTTTTCTTCGAGAGATTCATGCTAAATCCGGTAGACTTGAGAATTAAGCTGACCAGGGCCAGCAACGCCTTTTGCCTCACTGGAGCTCACGACTCCACTTTCCGCCTGAGAATACTGGGAGCCTCTCACCGGTGATGAGACTGGGTCACGCTGCCGCTTTAATGAAAGGAAATGCTTTGTACCCACTCTCCAGGGTCAACGTGAAGACTTTTTCAATTCCAGGATATGCAGCCAGGAAAACCTGTTTCTGGGTTGCATGCCCAAATATGTGGTTTTGGGTCTAGTGCATCAGGAGGCTTTCACAGGCAGAAGAGACCTTTCACCCTTCAATTTCATCCACTACGACATTGAATATTTGGCTCTGTCAGGACGGCAGACAAATTCCTGCCAAGGCTTTTCAGCCTCAGTTTGACAACAATTTGGCGGTCAGAGTTTTTAAATGTATTCCTGGCTACTGGGAGACATCTTAAAGATCTGCCCCTAAGACTCGACAGAGAAGGATTTAACAGCGGGTATTCCCTGTTTGCATTCAATCTTAACCCCGCCGATGACGACGACGCCCTTTCTCCCACCACCAACGGTAATTTAAGACTGGAAATGAGACTCAGAGTGCCCCTTCCGCAAACCACCACTCTCATCGTCTACGCCTGCTATGATTCTATTCTGGAGATAGACTCTAAAAGACAGGTGCTGGTGGATTATTACTAAAAGATGGAAACTCATCAACTGCAGAACCTTTTGCACACTCTGCTGGGAGATGTATTTTGCGGGGTGTGGGCTTCTGATCAACTGCCCTTATTAACGCAGTCTTTCAGCTTCCCCGCATTTTTTATCGTAAACACACACCCGGGCCACATGCCGGGGGAACACTGGTTATCCCTGATGCTTGAAAAAGATGGGGAAGCCACATTTTTTTTGACTCTTATGGATTTCCGCCCGAGTTTGTTTGTTACCCCCGAAGCATTTTACAGTTTCTGGAAAAATATTCTCTAAACATCAAATACCACGGCGATCAACTGCAACACCCCTTATTAGCCGTTTGCGGTCATCACTGCGTCTATTACCTCTGTCAGGTCTGCGGATTATCTTTTGAACAAGTATTGGAGCTGTACGACCGCGATGCGGTAAAGAATGACCTGATGGTATACAACTTTGTGAAGAAATATCAAGGCTGCGTCAGGAAACATACGAACACATCCAAACAGAGGAACTGCTCTTTACAGTTATTTAAAGACTGCTGTAAATTGTGTTTTTATGTAAAGTGTCCTTGGATGCTAAGAAATAAAATGTATTATAATGTGTTTTTTTTTGCTGTCTCTTTTATATATTGATTAGTAGTGATTTTTTTTAGCTACCCAAAATGTTTTTGTGATAGAGAAAAAAAACTGTACGCTTGAAAATATGAGCAATAAACAATTTTATTGATGGACAGAAAAAGTTGTTACATTTATTTATTTACGGAGAAATTCAATGTGGAGAAAGCGTGAATTGTTTTTTCTGTCTCTGTAATCTAGTCTCTCTGCATTTTGGGGTCTCCTCCTCTTTTTCTCTCGGGGTAATCCAGTGAGGTGATAATACAGGCGTCCTTTTTCTTGTACTGCCTGGAGGTGTGTCTGTGCCCGTCTTGAGTCGTCTATATTGATCTTGTGCCTGGGGTTACTCACTGAAGATATAGGGATGTTGATCTCCGACAATCGATTGAGAAACTTTATCCAGCCGGCGGGAGGTGAGGTGTGGGATTTTTTATAAGGGAGTGAAAGGTATTTGAATAACTCAATCATGTGGGAACCTTTCACAGTGTCCCCCCTATAAATAAATTCGCCCTTTGAATTCCATCCTCCTCCGTCGCTCTTGGATAGTTTCTTGATGATGTAATCCGCATTTTTGCGATCTCGCGGGGTAGACTTTTCAGAATCTCATCCCCTGTATCTTCAACCCCCCCTCCCGTCAGACCGGGCGAAGGCATTGTCCTCGGCCCCCTCTCCCGTCCGGTCACACTACAGGGTCAAAGTCACTCGACGCTGCTCATTTTGATCCTGCTTTGCAAACGTCAAATATCTTTGCAATAAAGCGTAGTACACTTTAATTTTTTCATAAGGATTTAAGCTCGAGTCGTTTAACACGGCTCTCATCCTGTCATCCAGCTCCTCCTCTGAGGTTTCTCTGATGGTCGGATGCGTCAACCTGTTGATTTGCTGGGGTGAGACGAGATACTTTTGGGCCCTCTTCAAGGTCGTTCTTAATTTCCTCCTCTCACCAGGCCTCCTATAAGATTCCTGATTAAAAGGGACGGCTGCAGAAAGCAGAGGTAAAAGAAACCCTCCAGACTGCCTTTTAAGAGCCAGCAGTTTACGTTTACCAGTTTTCTTATCCGCCAAAAGTCTGATTATTTTTTTCTGCCTTTTCAGTTTTTTGAATTGAGAGGGTGAAAGCGGGATGTTTCCCTTTAAAAGATTCAGAGCAATCTCACACAGGGCCTGGATAAAGTCCGGAGAGCTACGAAGCAGTATGTCTTTACGTTATTTGGGCGGAGCCCTGTATAGAGCTTTTAGTAAGGGGGCGTTTCTTTTTATACGGGCCGACATGATGATGATCTAAGCGGATGTTTTAGGGACGTAAACTGTATACCACTGGTGAGGTAGTACACACGTCCTCAGTCTGTATCGTTCTGGACACCCCGGGGTCAGGTCAACGATTAAATACCCGTGAGCGTCTCTGGTGGCATCTACAAAACTCTCTAAAAAGAATGCCTTTTGAGAAGGAAAAATCTGATGAGCTAATATTTGCAATTTATCTTGTGGGTTTTTGAACAGGACCAGATAAGTGCTGTTCAGACTAATGGTGCGGCTGTATTTACCCTTGGTGAAATACATTTTGAGTCAGCATCATTACGCTCATGTTTCTGTGATGTCTGTACTGAGTAAAAAGTTTAACCACTTCAGGATGATCAGAGGCTTGAAAAATTGCATGATCTATAATGATGAGATGCTTTTTATCAGAAGGAAAAAACGTTTCATCTTCAAAAGAATCAGGCAGACCTTCGACAAATGTAATCTTTTTATTCATTCTTTGCAGTTCACTGTACATGGGTTGAAAAGAGGTACAAATCTATACAATATTTTCAGGTACAGAATCCATAACATATTCACAGTTTTCCAAAACATTTTTGGCAAAAATGTTTTCCCGCACCTCGGACCCACAATCAGACAGGAAAAAGGAGAAATAAACCTGGGCTCAAAATCAATTTGTTCCATGACAAAATTAATAGCCAAGCCATTAAGAACCAAGTAGCTGTCAAACGCTCTGGCATTGTGGGCCACAAAAACATCATTTGCAAATCTATTGCTTCTAAAGTATATGAGAAAAGATTTTACACAATCGAGACCGTAAAACGCCTTCTCTAAACCTTTCTGTTTTGGCATATACAAGAAAGGGGATGTGCTCACCCTTCTCATTGATGAAAGTTTCAAAGTCGTAAAAAACCAGCTCGGGATGCTCCCTCTGTGGAGGGAGGGGTTCGATGTTACACTGATGTTGGAGCGAGTCTGTTTCTAATGTACTCCTGCAGATTTTGCACTTTAATTTACCGCAACCATGCAAATTGTGCACGCTGATGTAGTAGCACAGCCTGCCTTTTTTGCATTTTTTGACCAGGTCGCACAAACTAAGAGCGGTTCCTGGTTTAGTGTCTAGCTAGGCAGGAAGATGACCTGCACGTCCTGTTACAGTCTGGACATTTTAGGGGCCTTTTGCAGGCGGGGTCGTTGCAGACCTGGCAGAAGCCTTTACAGGTATGCACAAAGGAACAATTGAAACCTTTTGTAGCAATAATTGCAGAAAAAATCTGTTCCTACAAAGCCTTTGATGTTTTTTACCCCGAGTAGTGGCTATCTTGTAAAAATAAAAACAACGGATTAATAGTTTTTGGAAAGTTGGTCTCAAAATGACAGAGGTCGATCGAGCCCCGTCCTGTAAAACACTGATTTTGCGCCCTAGAATCCTTTCAAATTTACCGACTATAAAAGTGACAGCGGTGTGATCGTCTAAGCCCACCCGACGCTGCAACTCCCTCCCTACTCTCTCGCTGGCAGCATATGTCAGGTTAGAATCCAGGACATGAGCCAAGTTGATGGCAAAGCAGAGCTGTTCCCTCCTGTTTTCAACAAAATACAAGTGACGACGTTTTTTGCTGAGGATCTCGCAGTTTAAAGTTTTTTCTAGTCTGAGTTTCCCCCACCCCTAGGGTTTTGGACGACCTGGACAATAAATTGTATGTTTCTGTCCCCGGCAATATCCTCGTTGGATTGTACTAAACGATTGAGCAAACTTTCAAAAGCGGGAAAAATATTTATTTAAGAAGTCTTCGTTCACGGTAACTGAGACGTTGTCTCGTATATTTTCACCCACCACTTCGAGCTGCACCACATCATTACGATTAGCCACTGATCGTGCTTCTTCCGCCAGTTCTTGAATTTGTCCCACTACATCTCTGTAAAATGTTGCAATATCGGGCACTTCTCCCAGGGGAGGGATTACGAGGGTGCGCATGAGTTGCTCTGTGTTAAAGGGCCTGTTGTTGTGGTTGTTGTGGTTGTAGTGGTTGTGGTTGTTGTGGTGGTGGTGGTGGTGGTTGTGGTTTATTTTTGTTCCCCTAAACTCCCACCCTCTTGAGCCTCTGGGCTTTGTACGGGGGTACCCTCTGATGGAGATTGGAGTTCATTTTGGTGGTCGGTCCGATTTAGACTTTGAAGAGCATTTTCTATCGCTTGTAAAGGATCGATGCCGCGATGAAGAATTTGAAGGGCATTATTTATAGCTTCTAAGGGATCGTCGCAATTATTACAGGGGTTTTCATCTATGTAAGGATTACCTGTTTGCTCTCCCCAAAATGGACCCTGTATAGCATTAAGTTTCTCTATAGCTTCTTCTATTTCAACAGGAACTAAACAAGAGGATTGTGAGGCATCTACTTTTCTATCCATTTCTTTAATTTTAAACAATCATCAGAAATCGTCCATCTCACATTTTGTCAAAGATGTTTGAAAATGCATCAAAAAAGCCGTGAGTTATGCCGTAGAGCAAGTGAATGGCTTCTGTCCTGTTGTCTCGCTGAGCTTGTCTCCTCCTCCTCTCTCCTGCTCTCGTGATCCTCTGAGCGTTGCCCCTTATCCCCCTCTCCGAATCTGTTGAGGAAAAATAAAATCAGGAATAAGATACTTTCTTTGGAGAATGACCACAAATTTATATTTATAAATTTATATAACTTTGAATTGCAGTCTTACCTGGGAAGAGTGTTTGGGCGAGGCTCTCCGAATGAATCGCCTCCGCCGAAGGTACGAGAGGACTTTCCTTGGAAAGCCCTCGCGACGCCGTTTGACAGAATCCGGGTTGGAGGAGTTACTTCATCCAGAGCTGGAGCCGGTGCTGGTGCTGGGGCTTGAGTTGGAGTTGGGGCAGGGAGTGGAGCTGGGGCTGGGGCCTGGGCTGGAGGAATGAGTTCAGAGCTTGCTGGTATGAAGTCGGGGGAAGGCGGTGCCGCTTCTGCCGCTTCTCCCGGAGGTGTTGGTACCATAAGGGAAAATCTTATAGGAGAGGATCCAGCAGACTAAATGAGAAGCCAGCGGGCCGTTCGGCGGTTAAGGGGTGGAGGATCCAGGGGATGTCACTGGAGACTATTGATCCCCGATAGATAATATCACAGGGGGCTGTGGTTCTGTTGGGAAAAAAAAAACGCATACAAATAATATTTAGTTATTTTAAACAACAGTAAGCTGTGCATACAGAGACAGAGCTAAAAAGATATTTTATTTATATCTCTCTGCCTCTCTCTCTCTCTTCCTCACACAATCAGAACAAAGTTTTTTTTTTTTTTAGCCAATAAGAGCGCAACACATCATCGACCCGTGGCGGGCTGTAGGCCAATAGGAGCGTAATGCAACGTTGGCCGGCGACGGGGCTTAGGCAATAAGAGCGTGTGACGTCGATGCAGGCGTCTCAGGGTCAATGGCTCAGCGGCTTTATTCAAACCCCGTAGGCCGGTCTGTGAGGAACATGCTCGGCTAAGAGGTTTGTATTTTACACAAAAATATACATGTAAGAATAAAAAGTTGTCTTTTTGCCTTACCTACGAAGGCCTGCGTAGTAATTGTTTTCTTCGACCAGGGTCCCTGGTGAGCTCCGGGGTCGGAGGATCCTTCGTGCCTCCCAGGATAGTCGCTCTCTCCTCGGCCGGCTGCAGAGAGACGTCCCGCCGCCCTGACGCTTCCTTCTCTGGGGCTACAAGGACCAATACCGTCGATGGAGCCGCTGAACACAATGTTGGACGAAGGGTGCTCTGGAATTAAATTTGCCAAACGTTGAAACACACGCTTGTGTACGGACAAATAGGACTCATAAAGGTACTGTATTTCTTACCAGATTGCTTCGCACTCCTCGAGGGACGGGCTCTTGTTACCCCTGAAGGACCCGGTCACGAAGCCTCTAGAGGATATTTAAAAATATTCTCCAAATCCTCCTGGTCAAAATCGCATAAACATCACAGACTTTATCTGCGGACTTCACCAGATCTGCAACAACATGTTTAATTTTCTATGACATCTTTTTTTTTGTCAGTGTAATCTTGTGGGGTTTGTTAAATACTAATGGAAAAAATAAACACAAAACAGAGTTAAATGGTACCTTATTCTGACTGTGAGGTTGATGTCAGTAAACTCTGCAGCCACAACTTAAAAAAAAAGACGGGAAATCACCTTAAAATTAAAAAACTTAACTACTGGTTTTAGAGCAACATAGGCATATATAGTTCACTTACCGGGATAGATCGGTCCTCGCTTGTTGTAATTCTTCTTGCCAAACATCGTGCCGTGCCGCTGATGAGGAAATCTCCAGCAAGAAGGATGAAGCTCTCGAGAGTGAAATAACACGTCTTGGAGCTTCGAGGCCCTTATTTATCCGCCTCCGTGGGGAAAATAATGAATGAAACAAAACCTTTCGCACGTTCTTTGGTCATACAATGATGAAGTCACCGTCATTGTAAGGCCTCGCACGGGAAATTTTATATTCAGATTCAGACAACTTTATTTATTCTATATGTTATGTCTTACACTCGCTTTAGAGTAGGTCTCTTTCACTCACTAACAAGTTGTTGACTAGAGAATGCGTGGGGGTTGTGTGTGTGTGTGTGTGTGCGCGTGCGGTAGGGGTGTGTCTGAGAGAGTTTCCTATTCTGTCTTATGACCATTCTTAGTGGGACCTATTGATTATTGATTGATAGGGTTTGTTTGCACATCGGGGGGGGGGGGGGGGGGGGGGGATGACCTGTCAAATTTTGATTGAAGGGCCATTGATCCTCTCTCTCTCCATTTCTTGCCAAAATGTAATCTAGGGCCATTTCATGCTTTACTAAAGTTAATCTATGAGATTTTTCATTTGCAGCTAAGTATTTAAACCCTTTTATAGTTTCATTTGCAAAAGCGTTCATAGAATATGTATATTATCTATGTGATCAGCTAAAAAAGTGACTCCATACCAGGGAAATATCCCAGAAGCAGATTGGATGTAAAATATTTTCCTCTGAATTGGGGATCTCAATAGGTTCTGCATATGAATTTGGAGGAAAAGGCTCAGGTTGCATGTTGTCACAGAACCAGTTTACACATGTAAGAAAACATTTGTTTGTTCTGGATTGTGATTATACATTTTCCCTAGTGGAATTATACCATCTGAGGTGTGAATACTAACACCAGTCACGCATCTGATCATCCATTCTTGGCTGACCACAGGATCCAAACATGGACAGTGTCTTGCTTCCAACTGAAACAGAGAATGACAATTAACTGGGGGCCGCTGTATGATTAAAACAATGGTATTTTCTCCATACAGTCTTGGTAAAAGACATTCTATGAAAGAATACCAACTATTCCTCTGAACAAAGTTCTAAGACAATGTGTCTGCCACAAAACCCCAAGGTTTCCAGTCAGTATTTTGAAATATTTGTCTTTTCTCCCTAAGCAACCTCGTTGGTGTTTTTGCCTTTTCATGTTGGGTCTCCTGACCCTACGTTGGTGACATGCCAATGCTATTTTTTCCTTTTGCATGTCCGTTCGTCCATGATGACGGTGATCTGACGTACTACTGGTCAGGTGATTGTCCCATTTCCAGGCTTGAGACACAACCACTATGATGACCAATTTAACGATGCAAAGAGTGACCATGATGTGACCGCTGATGTTGGTCATCCAACACTCATTACTAGGTTGAGGCCTGCAGGGTTGTAGGTATATCACTGGGAAATGTTTTACACTGAGATGCATGGATCCAGGTGTCCCGTTTAGCTTCTCAGACAGCAGTTGGAGTTGTCAGTAGCGCCTTGTATTGGTCGATCCACCGGAGCTGGTGCCAGTGCTTCCTCCACAAGTCTTTGACCACAACCCAGTCACCTGGCTCAATGTTATGGAGCTTCACTGATGTAGGCTCAGGAAGGGCAGCTTTCACCTGCTCGCGCTGTATCCTATGCCTGCCTTGGTTGGAGTCCTGGAGATAAAACAAAGTCCATTTGGTGGTGTGTGTGGCCATGCTTCCTCCAGCCGCTGTGTCTCCTGCTGAGTTTGCTAGGGAGTAGGACAGTCGCGAGACATATGGCCAAACTCTTGACAATTGTAACATCTCAGTCTGTTTGGATCCTTGTTGACATATTCCACTTTTTGTCTAGATTGTGATTCATTCCTCCTTCCTCCTTGGTTAGACCCCTTCATGTTCTTATTTTGGTAATGTCCTTTTTGGTCTTTGTTCTGTGCTCCTCCCCTTTGGAAAAACATTAACTGAGCAGTTTGAAGTTTATTACTGTGCTTTGTCTCCAAGTCGATCTTATTCCTCTCAGCATGCAGCACGCGCGTCCAGATGGTAGTCAGTGGTTCTGTTTCCCAGCAAACACATGTAGCCATGACCTGATTTTTGAGTTCAGGAATGAGACCATTCACCAATGCTGTTTTCAACAGGTCAGAATACACTACGTTGTCCTGATCGATGCCTGAGTGAGCTGCAAAGACAGTTTCCATACGGCTTCGAAAATCCACAGCAGACTCACCTTCTTTTTGCTTGGTGTTGTGGATCTCGGCCCTGCAGACATGGTGGGAAAGCTTTATGCACGGCATCAAAGAGATTGTCCATCATGTCATCAAATGCCATGGATCCCACTCTGGGCGACGTAGACCAGTTGTCAGGTTTCACATTGGTCCATCTGAAACACCTGCGACAGATAGCCTCAACCTCTTGTAACATTGGATTATACGTTGACAGTAGTTGTTGCATTGCTGTGACCCATTTCTCACCCCCTGTCTTCTGAGGATCGGATAACTCCCCTGCCACTTCCTTCAACTCATCAGGTTGCCAGGGTCTGTACACTAGAACGTCCTTTTTCCAAAGTTCTTTAGCCTCCTCAGTTGTTGGTTGCCGCTGTTGGTTGGAGATTGACATCATGGGTATCTGAAACGGTCTCTTTATCACCTTGGCTCCAAAGCCTGTAATCAAATCAAGATGAAAGTGGAGAAGCAGGTTTCCTTGGAGACATGAAGTTAGGGGTTTTTTTTTTTTTCAGACTGTTCCCCCTCAAGAGCTGCTGCTGGGGTCAAAGGGAGGTGTGCGAGGTCAGGATACAACGTCTCTTCTTCCCTTCTGGCAGGATAGTCAGCTGCTGCATCTGACACTGGTGCTGTAGAACTCTCTGCAGGCCTGGAGACGGCATAAAGGTGAAGGGAGAGCAATATCTCTATCCATATGTTTCCCTAGCAAGGACCACACCACAACTGTATACGTTTGAAGGTTTACTGAAGGTTTAGGAATATGAGGAATGACAGTGATGAACATGTGACATGAGATTTGTTGAGAGATGAGCCGTTAGGAAGGACGTCATAAGCCAGGCAGAGCGAGACTCAGTGTGGGGGTTCCGTCTCATCGTGTTTTGTCCGAGCTGATGTTGACCCCCACCTAGGATAAGGTGAGCGAGGAGCTGAGTGGAGAAAGAAAAGGGCATGATAAAGATTGAAGGGTGGGAGGGTGAGTTGAAGAGTTACAGACAAACTGAGCGATGAGGCATGGCTGAGTATAAGTAGGCTTCTCAGCTGATTGAAGGTGTGGTTTGTGGCGAGGTCCAGCTCCCGAACCTAAGTTAATACATTAACTTCATTCCTTTTTCTCCTTTTCAACTATGCACAAACCCTTTTGACTTTGCTTGACCATTAACCCAGTAGCTGACTTTGCTTCTCTAATTCCTGCTTCCACTTCCCATTTTTCAAAATTATTCCAACCTACTTTGTCTCTTTTTACTTTTTCTTTTACTTTCTCATCCAATAAAACTTTGCACCTTTTTAGACCATTCACGCCTAGTGCACCTATCAAAGGAAACATCCCCTCAGTAACAGATGCCATAGTTGAACATTCTCAACCACGCTTGTACCCCATTTTTCTGCCATTATCTTAAAAGAACCTGTAAGAGGGTCTAGTTATGTTTGATTTTTACCCAATTTGTTACCCATGTTTTTTTTACGTTTGTACTGACTCAGTAAAAGGTGTGCTTTCACTTTTTACTTTTTTTTTTAATTACCAGTCACTCACGATTTACACTCACTCAGACCTTTCCATACACATATGGTTGGATCATAACAAACATGCACTAATTTTTTGGTGGACTCAGTGACACATTCCCTCAGAGCAGTGCACCCTTTAACATACAGAACTATATACGAAACACTGACTGAGTCTCCCCAAAATACATTATTTGACTTAACAATTTTCCACTCCACATTTTATGGGACCTTGAGTGTGCCTTAGAACGTCTTAGTGTTAATTCCCTTTCAATTTTTCATTTTTTTCAATTTTTTGGTTCCAACACCTCACAGGAATTACATGAAACTAAAGCACTTTTTTTTGTCCTTTTGTAAATTTTCTATTGGTATATTCAATACTACGCTTAGAATTACATGAATATATGACGCGCAACACTGCATCGTCTGCAGGCTTCACATGCACTGCAAAGCAACCTAAAGGATTTACGCCAAAGGATTGATACCGCAAACAACCGTACCTAGGATTTCACAACACAGTAGGAATGATCCATAACACTGTACTCACCAGTTGAATTAGATGGAGAGTCCACTGTCCAGCACCTGCACCCTTCATCAGGCGGGATCCTGTCCTCTGTTTGTCAGAGTGGAACTTTCCCTTGCCAGCAGTTAACCTTCAGAAGATTCAGGTGCTGATCAGTGGAGCTTCCATTCCATCCTCGTCGCCAAAAAGTGAGTTTATTCCCTTCTAAATATGGAAATTAACCAAAAAGACAAGAAAAAGAAGAGAACAAGAGACAGTGTTACAGATCAGGATTCCTTTATCTAAGAAACATGCAGCATCAAGAGACCTGGAGAGGTGTCCTCTAAAGACAAGACAGTTCACCACTCTTAAATACAGTACACTTTGAGTCCACATACAGTCACATGACATTAAAAACATAAATCTAGACCTTAGCATCTGTTTAAGACAGTAAATACCTCATTAACTACCATGTAAGGGCAAAACTTTACACTCAGTTAACTTAACCCACACCACCTGTTTACAAATGGGTCAACAGTTGTCTAAGAACAGATGTCAGGCCTAAGTGTTTTACCCCCTGTTACGCCCTTTGGGGGGGCCATTGGTTCATGCCCGGATACTGGTTATCTGTGTCTGCTCTTTCAGAGGCTGATTGACTGATTGGGCACCTGGCCTGGTGCGGAGGTTCTCTTCCTGGACGCCACCGAAGCAGCAGCTTGTCCTTTTTCTCCTCCTATACACACATACAACATGCACCGCAGCCATACATTTACATATACCACTGATTACCACACTCATACGCCATGATTTAGTTTAATAAAATATTGGTGAACTTTGATTATTGCGTGCCGATCTCCTTGTTTGTTGCGGCTTGTCGTGGCAATTTCTGATTAAAGCTGAGGATCAATAAAGGATCTTGAGTCAAAAGATGTCTTAGTGAATATTTATTATCTTGCAAGATAGAGAAGTCTGTCATACAGCACACAAGTCTGCAGAGAGAGCTCTGCTAGACAAAAGAACATACAGATTCTTAAAAGCATACAGGCAAATCATGAAACAAACGTCATACCTAAGCATAAAACACCTCCCTTTTCTGTTCATGTGAGACAGTATCCCAGGTCACACCATTTTCCCATCAACTCCCTCCCCATTAGTCTCCAAGTTGAAACTTTCAGCTTTTGTTTATCTCACATGCAGAAGAGGGAGTATGGCACAAGTATCTGATATATCTCACAAACATTCTTGGTCTCTGAGGCTCATTGTAAGTTCTATCTCTGACCTTTCCTGCACCTGCATTCTGTTTTGTGAGAATGAACCTCAGACCATAGTTAATAACTTCAGGGGTTATATGAGGTTAACATAAGATCAACTCAGAGTGATTCAAACCAAAGTTATACCTGTGGAATAAAAATAAATGATTGATTGATTTTACCATTACAGGCTCTCGAGCCGGTCGTAGCAAAAGACCAAGAGTTCCCGGGTCCGAATCCCGGACGAGCCCCCACATAGCACCAATGAATACATTCATATCGATGACCTTGCTCATACCATCTGTATGATGCCATTGCACCATAGCGACATCGTCTGACATGAAAACAAAACTGTTTCACGTCAAACTGGTCACTAAACATCAGCTGGGTGAATCGGGTGGGGTCAGTGATCAGTTCACACTGAGCCATGTCAGTCCTCATACTGAATCTTCCCCACAAGGAGTTAAGGAGCAGCTTGTTACAACTCCTAACAGCCTTGTTGACACAGATTTTAGCAGGATCCAGTCTGATGCCCTCTTCTTCAAAGTAATCATCAAGGTATTGTTTCCTCTGCTCAGCTGTCTTTACATGTGCGGGGTAGCCTGAAGCCTCTTGTTTACATTTCAGAAATGTCTTCATAGTCCTTAAACAAAGTGTCTGTCTTGTCAGGAAAATGCCACACTTCGTCAATGGTCACAATGCTATACCCCTTTTCAATAGCTTTCTGAAGCTCAAACGACACCCACACACCTGACAGCTGTCTGTCCTTGTCACTATGTGAGCAAGTCGACTGATTCATGCCCTCAGCACAACTTCTGCACAGCGGGAACATCAGCTTGTCATGACACCTGTAGGGAGGACGGCTTTGTGGTAGAGCTTCATGGCATTGGTACGACCACCGAACAGAGCCTTTCTAGGATCCAAACATTCTGCTCTTGTAAGTGCTCAAACATTTAGACACACAGATTTTTTTTGGTCATATCCAGCCACTCACACTCCAACATCACCACAACCCGGACACCATGGATGGATTTTAATGCCTCTACTTTAGTGATGAACTGATGATAAAGTTCACCGTAGGACACACCACTTAGCGGATTGGCATCTGCAGGGACCTTACAATTCACACACCCATGGAAAATACATCATGCAAATTCATAGCAGGTGTTTGAGGCAGGATGGAAGCCGTCTACAAAGTATGACTCCAGTTGATACTCACCAAAGTTTAATGCGTGATGTATCTCAACCCCTTCAGTATGAGAAACATACTCAAGCCCCTGAATAGACACTTCTGAGTATGTCTTGTTCTGGCGAGTGTATGCCCCATCATACGTGAGTGCCACCGTGACTCTGGGGAGGAACAATGTTTTGTAAACACCCATACAGCTAGATGGCAATGTGATGAAAGAAAAAGGGTCAAGCTCTGTACACTTGAGAAAAATGTCACGATAGATCATGCAGACCTTGCGTCAGACTTGAACATCGTTAACACAATACCTGCTGATCTCAGTCTGGAAATCAAAGATTTCCTCACGGACTGACTCGTACCATCTCAAGAACCGGGTGTTCTCATCACTGCCCATTTTTCCAAAACCATAGAAGGATGGGTCTGGGTACGTGCCAACATAAAAGATGTTTTCAGGGGTATTGAATTTGTGTGGGAAGTAACCTTTCTCAAGATCTTCAAACCCCATTGCTGCTGGTGTTTTTGACAAACGCATTGGAAGGAAACTAAATGAATCGATCCAACGCTGTTTGTATGTTACATCATACATCAAGACAACTCTGCTACCCCTCATTGTCACTCTGGGGATGATGCCTTTTTTAACAAAGTGATTCAACACAATATAATTGTCAAATCCTGCTGCATTGTGTGCTCTGAATGTGTAGGCATGGTGTTTTTTTTGTCTGCACCAGTTTAAAAAAGCAGACACAGTCAGTGGTGTTGGAACATATTTTCTCCCCCTCTGTGTCCATTGCACACACAAAATTCACATGGTGTCTGCCTTCATAATACTCGGTCTCAAAGTCATAAAAGATATAATTTGAGGTAATTTGTTTTTTTGGAGTCGGCTGTATGAAGCATTCGTGGGACAGCTTACCATCCACTATTTCTTGACAGTGGGAGCACCGAATTGGTTTACAGGCATGTTTCTTGTTTTTGAGTACTTGATATGTTTTTCCACATGCCTCACAATATTTCATTTCCTGACAAGGAATTTTATTGTGAACCCCTACAGGCCGCCTGTGCTGTTCAAAACAGAGTTGTGATTTACAAATGCGTTTACAGTCTGGACATTTAACTGATCTGGATGTCTGGTTGCTACATTGTGTATAACACACGTTACACTGCCTTTTACAATTGTGTACTAGCGGCGTTTCATATGTGTTATAGCAAAAAGAGCACACATATGAAGCACCAAAAAATCCTTTTGCATTTTCAATCAGAAAATAGTGGTCATCATGGAGATAGAGCCAGATTGTTCTAGGATGTGGGTTGTCATGTGTCTCAAAACACTGCAGGCGCTTACGCTCTGAAGTATGGTGAAACATCATTTTGACATCCATGTGTCTCTCAAATTTACCTACATCTGAGAGTGAGACTTTGTGCATGTGGTCAAAGCCTACTGTGAGGTGTAGCTGTTTTGCATACCCCAGTTTTTCATCAGGAGACATCATGGGATTCACATAATGTGCAAGACACAGAAACAAAGATTGTTTTCGCTACCATTGTTGGGGATAAACAGGTGTTTACCTTTTTTGGCCAGAATCTCATCATAGAAGACTTTACCCAGCTTCAGACCATTACTACCACCACTTCTTCCCTCTGCAACAGAAACTATAAATTCTTAATCATCATCTGTCAGTGATGTGTCATTACTCTGTATAACACTGGAAATTTGATCTAAAAATAAATCTGTGTTGTAGTCATCATCCACATTTAAGACAGCCTGCACGTGATTTGCTGAGGATTGTCCTCTCAACACCACATTTAAAACACGACCTGATGGAGAATCATCCAGGGCTCTCTCAATTATAGATGACAGACTTTCTCTGATTACAGCAGGCATTTGTGTCAAATCATCTTAGGTATTTCGGTGATGACAATGATCCTCCAATGATCAGAACAAACACCACAACCAGGCTCTTCAATTATAGATGACAGACTTCTGGATTACAGCAGGCATTTAGTCAAATCATCTGATTACTACCGCGCAATCTAGCTGTTGGCGCAGTTTCTTTATGCTACAATGCAGAATTTCTAAGAGTTATCTGATCTCTTGGATCACTAATACACCGTTAGAGGAAAGGAAGTGTATTTCTTTGGGACTACTGATGGCTTGATGCATAATGATAGAGTTATCAAATGTTATCTCCAACAGAAACGTAAGGCCAAGATAAAAAAGACCAGCCCCAAATCTGCATCGCCAAGATTCTTCTCACCACACACAGAGGGTTGACCTGAAGATGCAAGGAACTGTACAACCCTGAACCATCTCGTCCCCATCCTCACACTTGGATCAAAAGTTTAATGACCACATATTCTCATCACTAGTTGGAGAAGGTGAAGAAGACAGAGGAGGTGGGAAGTGTGTCTAGTCAAGTTATCTCCACACACCATACAGTCTACATTCTCATACCCCATTCACACACCTCATTCAAGGCCAGAATCAGACTGCATTCTTCAATAACCTTTGGACGAGGGCGTGAGAGGAAATGCTCATTTACATCTACACTGTCGCTTCCACACACAGTTTGTTGAAAAGCCAATTCTATGATGTTAGAGACATCAATACAGGGTATGTTAGACAGTGGATCTAAGTCAGAAGATATTTGTTGTGATTCTATGATGAAACTGTTGCTACTAGTCATATTAGTGAAAACATCACTTGCATCACCATATTTGGGCTTCTTGATAGGAGGCTGAGACATGTTTCTTTTTTTTTTTTTTTTTTAAAGCAAATAGCCTAAAGACAGATTAGGAATCTTAAGGATGACAAAAGGAAAAAGTTTAAAAAATACAGCAGGCTACTGGCTGTTGAATACCTGCTGTAAAAAAGTAAAAATCAGATTTTGTGTTTCCTCAACAGACGTGGCCCTCTGCTTTAACAAAGAGATATAAGTTCCAACTTCTTCACCAAATAAATTAAAAGATGTATGGAGTGAGTGTACCAGATCCACACTATTCTCAATACTGGTTTTCAAACAGTGAACAACTTCATTAACACGACCATTCAAATTGGTAAGTAGATTATTCAAAGAAACACTTAATTCTTCCAACTTTTCTGAATTAGCTGTAAACAACTCCACCTTGTCTTCAACAGCTGGTGATAATGGAGTAATCAGACCCTGATTTATTAAATCATCAGGATCCAGAAACTGTCCACCACAACCACTGATATCCAGCTCAGAAAACCCACTTAAATCAAACAAATCAACCTCTACATCATCTGATGGAGCTGAAGGAGCTGAACCCTCCTCCTGTACAGGTATATTAGACTGTAAAGGACTGGTTGAGTCTACAATAATGTGGTCTGGATGATCGGGAAAAGTGAGGTTGTCGTATATAAAAGACAAATCTGGTGTGCTGGCCCTTTCACAACTGAGTAAATCTGATAAAAAATTATCTTTTGTGATGTCTTCTGTGTCCTCGACAGACAGTGGTGGGTCATCAACAAGTGGTGTTCCCTCCAAATTAGACTCCTCTTCCGCTAAAACGTTTTCCTCTAAAACGTCTTCCTCTATAGCATCTTCTTCAATAAGCTGGGCTCCAGTTGACTCCCGGGCTCCAGAACCACGTAAAAACTGATGTAGAAAACAAAGAAAAAGTGTAAGTATAACAAATAAAATGCACAACTCTAATAAAATTAAAATGAAGAAAAAGATACAAGAATATTTGAAACTTTAAACAAACCTTGTAGTTGTATTCTCCTGGCTGCAGATGTCCCACCTTGAATGCTCATGGATTAGCACATCAGTGGCTTCATTTAATTCAGCCGGGTCCACATGCAAGGCTGCAGGGATCTGTGGATTAGCCGCAGATGCTGTTTCCTCCTCCTCCACACCACTGAAAACAAGAAATAAAAAATCTACATGATTGACTAGATTTAAAAAAAGACAAGAACCCCATGATGAGAAAAAAGGATACAGTTTTATGTATCCACTTTTACAAACTAACCTGATGTTTTGTTCAACTTCAAACCCCACTGGATTAGAGGACACAGAGGCTGTTTCCTCCACACCACTGAAAACAAGAAATAAAAAATCTACATGATAGACTAGATTAAAAAAAATAAGACACAAGAATCCCATGAAAAAAATATCAATTTCATGTATCCACTTTTACAAACTAACCTGATGTTTTGTTCCACGCCAACAGTGTTATTGGACCTTTTCCTTAAAACTGATTCTCCGCGTTGACGCTCTTCCTCATCCCTCTTGCGTTTAGCTTCTGCTCTTCTGGCTCTGATCACTTTTAGACTCAAAGATCTTGCTGGCTTCTTCTCTACTTGATCTTACATTTAACAAATAACACATGAAAACAGAAAGGAATGCTGAAGATACAAGCTTTTAGACCACAATAAATAGACAAAGTTAAAACACCCCCTTATTTTGTCAGTTTATACCTTTTAAGATTTTGGTCCAGCTGCTGTAAAACACTTTGATGGTCCAAATTGCGCTCTCCTGGAACTCTTCTGGCTCCTGATTGAGGAAAAAAAATAGTTTTTGAATAAGGTTGAAACTAACATCTAAAATAACTAAATTATCCCTAGAAAATCTTACCTGAATGGTTAGGAGGTGGTGTGTTTTCACTGCCCTGGTGGTTTTCCACACGGTCTGGGAATCCTAATAAATAAAACCTTTAAGAACATTGTAGAATTGATTTATATTGTTAAAAATACCAAGTTCTAAAATACTGAAAGTGGGTTACAGTTTTAATACAATGTAAAAAAGAAACTCAAAAACCTCAGAGAAACTAAGTAAAGTGAAACTTTAGTCAACTTACCTGCAGCAGACATGATAGCACAAAAATGAGTCCTGAGACAGTTGGTTCGAGGTCAAAGTGTGTGTGACAAGGCCCTTCATGCATGTTAATATTATTTACAACAGCCAGCCCTGTAATTACACCTATGGAGTGTCACTGAATTGGCTAATGTAGATGACCCCTCCCCATTGACAGATCGCAGACCTGTTGACCCCCTCAGATTGATCAGTCAGACCTTGGCTACTGAGCAGACATCATCTCCCCTCACTACTCACCAAAAGAGACAGTAAGAGGCCCTCTGGGGAGATCTTTGTGGTCTTTCACTTTTATCTAAGACAAAAAATCTAACACAAATGTATTTGTTTTCTCGGCTCTGGATTTTTCTTTTTATTTTTGCCTTTCATTTTTAAAGTTAACACAGGTTAACACATTTCTAGTTTTAACAATTCTTTCTTTCTTTTTTTTTTTTTACTATTTCTCATGTATTTTATTTTAAAGTTTTTACTAAAGATTCACTGGTGTTTTGCTTTGTTGACGCTGGGATATTTCTTTTCCTATCTTTTCTTTTTTCACTCTTGTTTTATTTGTAATTTGACTCTTATATTCAGATCAAGAAATTCTCACATTCCTTCCTCTAAAGTCAGACAACACACCCACCGCCCCTAAGCAAACCCCTCCCCAAATCATGTCATATCCGGGGTGTGTGGCCAAAATGACGTCAGAATCACGTGATTTAATGCCCACAATAACCATAAAATAAGCCAAGCCCACAAAATGAAGCTCCGCCCAATGGACCAATATAGACTACTTATGGGCTACCATCTCAGGTAAAGCAGTTAAGAGATCTTGAATAAAATATGTAAGGAAAATTACAGAGGAACCAATGTGAACCTATAACAAAATGCTTGACCTATCATGTTAGGTCAAGTAGTTTTACTAAAGATAATGATGCAACCTGTAGCTAAATGCATGGCTTTTCCCACCAGATAATCCACTGGTCTTGTTTGAGGGGACCATCTTCCTGCCACAACAAAGACAAGATCCCCTGACAGGCTGTGAAGAGTTTAAAGAAGGAGTAAAACTATTCTTTCCACTAGCAGTTATCACTAACACCCTCCTGTTCCTCCACCACAAATGCCTGTGGGAACCAAATCTACACCTAGGGATCAGAACAAAGTCCACTGCCACCAATGAACAGTACTGTCAAATTGTTGGTAGAAAAATCATCCACAATCCAAGTAACAAGTATTACTTTAGGAACAAATTTCTACACTCCCATAAAGAGTAAACACCAGTTTTCTTGGGGGGCATATGCGAGTTCCACTATAATCCCACAGACAACTCATTTCATCATTTTGGGCCCTAATTTTGTGGCGCAGCTCAGGGTGTGCAAGCCTGGCGCACCCTGAGCAGTGTTAATTTTGTCCGGCGCACCACTGTGCACAATTTGACATTGTCGGATACGGGGTATATATCCAGCTTTTCTCGTGAAATTACATGAAAACATATGAAATTCAAAGGAAAGAGGGAGAAAAAAGACGGAGAAAAGAGAGAAAATAAATGGATGTCACCGAGTGTATTAAGGATTTACCTGTGATTGACTATATTTCTCTGTTTAAATCTTTATTCTGAATGTGATCTAAAAAGGTGGACTATATTATGGCAAGGAAGATGAGGAGAAGATACCGGGAGAATAAACAGTATATTACCCAAGGCTCTGCTATTTGGCGATGACAGACCAGTAATGCAGGTTGATCACAAGCATGAATTAATTAGTCTGCTGTGTTGTTTAAATGTCTGTCACTTAATTTTTTACTCCTATTAATGACAAAGGAACAGATTACATCTGTCCCGGGAGCTGGCCCACACGGTGACACGCCCCGATGGCCCCTCCACTCTCTCAGTTGCTGTAACTGTGACAGCTGCTCTGACCATCTCCGCCACTGGGTCTTTCCAGCACACCGTGCCGTGACTGGGATCGGTCAGACCAATTAGTCTCTGTGCCTCGCCTTCAGCGCATTTAAAGGCAAGGAGAGGTGCTCCTTTAATTGGTGAAGACAACACTCGGCTGTGTTAAACCCACTCATGCCTTTTCTCCTCCCACTCTGGCACTTTTGCGGAGGGGCAGGGACGGAGGTGTGGGTGCACCTCTCTGCGGCTGGAGTGCACCTCTCTTCCCGCTGCAGGAAACTTGCAAAGTGTGCCAGACACTCCCTGTTGGGGTGGCGTAGGCGAGGTGCAGGGCAGGTGCGCCTCGCCTGAGCCTGGTTTACAAAATTAGAGCCCTTTATCATTAGACCTTCAGATGTTTTTGTTGTCTGAATGAAGTGGAAGGACATGATGAGGGAACATGGTAGGGTACCTGTATAAATATAACAAGTTTGTAAATATAATAATTCTGTACATACTGTTTTCAATTATTAAATGCTGAGTATGTCACGATTTTTCATTCTTTTTTGACATTTGTATTGAAAATTTAATGAGAAAAAAATCTTACTGTTAAAGTCAACTGAAAAAGTGAAATAGTGAAGAATGATGCATTAAAGGGATAGTTCAGCTTTTATGAAGTGGAATTGTATGAGGCCCATATGGTCACTAAGTACATTAGATGAAGAAAGTTCTCTCCTCTCCCTTAGTAAGTCACAATCTGTGAAAGCTTATGACACAGAACCAGTCCCAAACAGAGAAGTATTATATTAAATACAAAGGTAATTTTCTCCACTTACAAGAAGTTCCATCAACAATACCTTAGTTTAAGAATATGCTACCTATGTAGGTGTTCGAGTGCATCAACTTTTCAAAAAATTAAAGTTTTTTCTGGAACTAGGAATATGTGGAACACAAGGAATACATGGCGTGAGTCAGTTTGGCAAAGATAAACATTATATCTTTGAAAAGTTAATTCACTTAAAAACATGAATATGTAGTGTACTCTTAAGCTGTGGTATTGTTTTTGTTTTGTTTTTTTCTTGTTGGCAGAGAAAATAATTTTGTACTTGGTACAATACTTCTCTGTTTGGGACTGGTTCTGCGTCACAAACTTTTACAAATGGTGTCTTACTGAGGGAGAGGAGAAAACTTACTACTGAAGCTAATATATTAAGTGACCATGTGTAGCTCATACAAGCCCACTTCAAAAACACTTAAAGGAGACATATCATGCTTGTTTCTCCTTTTCACTATACCAGACTAGGATGCCTGTAAAGCATTTCTGCCTCAGTACAAGTCATTTAGTTCCTTCATTGCCCCACAATAGCGTTCTCAATATTCTCATTTTAGGCCATTAACAAGCTCTCGTTGAAACACTCGGACCTCAGGATGACCTACATTTACCTCGCAACGTCACAGCCCTTTGTCCCCTGATTGGTCAGTTCTATCGGGGCTGAGCCAGCCTTTCCTTCTTCTTCTACTGTATTTTCTGGCAGGCTCAAAGCAGCGACCGCGTATCGAGTCCCCCTACAGGCCAGGGCTGGTAATGAGTGAGTGTGAGCTAGGGATCCAGATACCCCTGCTGGTGGATGTGTTCCTCGGTGACGGTTTTGTGGCTAACAGACATCACAGAGGAGGAAGTCCAATAAAAAGAAAGGTACCTCATGTCGTCACGACATTTGAAATCTCGCGGAAATCTCGCAATGACCAATTTTCAGAGGCATCAAATCTCGTTCTAGGATATCAGAAAAAATACAATATCTCATTTTTTGAAAATTAAGGGGTTGTAAGGTCTTGTTTTCAAATTTATCATATTATATGTTAGTATTAAATCATGCATCAGCATGATATGTCTCCTTTAACTACCTCTTGAAGACATCTCAAGACATCTAAAGACATCTTCAGACATCTTCATATTTCCAAGACACCTTAAGACATCTAAAGACCCATGTCTATATACATGTCTTATAGACATGCCAAGACGTCTCAAGACAATGTGTCTTAAGATGCATCTTAAGACGTCTTGAGACATACTGATGGCTGGGTATGCAGGAGGATGAACAATCAGGAACAGTTTAGTCTTTACACTCTATTGAACCATGTAATAGTACAGAGCATGGCCTTGCTGTCAGCAGTCAGTTCCCACATACCTGTAGCAGCACAACTGTCCCCAGAAAGTGCAAAGCATGGTACGTGAACATAAATGTGATGTTTCAAGGGCTGTGTTACCCATGTTCACCCAGTGATGGAGTTTTCTATTCAAGGTGGATTCCAGTCTCCCAGCTGCAGTTGAACTGAGCTTCTCACCCCTCTGTCCATCTCAGACCCTGAGCTCTCCTCTCTGCATGCAGGGACAGGTCATCTGCAAAATGAAAAGGCACTACTGTAGTATCATGTCAGTACAGCTAATATTTAAGCATTGTGTGAGTGCTGCACACCTGTGTCAGTGAGCAAAGTGACTGCGATGTTCAGTCTCAGTCTGGCCCCCCCTTCCTGGTCCACTGCGTAGTCGACCATCTGCTCACACAGGATTTGTTCTGCAAGCTACCAAGACTGTTTAGTTTGACATTTACTGAGTGACTGAGGTTATGTTCCTGTATATTTTTTACCATTCAAACAAAGACACCACATGATGTGTCCTGCTGCTTAGGATGAGGAATTGTAGAGCATTCCCATTTCCCCACAGCTGGACATGATCGGCACAGCAGTGCTCTGCACAAACAGTTTGGCTGTGAGAATTTTAGCACATACAAAAGAGATACGTTTGATTATAACTGGCAAAATGTTTGCTTAGATAAATCTGTTTCAAGGAAGACAAACTGTCACACTTTTCTCTCGGTAGAATCTAAAAATAAATGATTATTAAAAGCTGATCCTCACAGAGTTATGTCTCTGCAGTGGACAAGTTGTTGTGTTGTGGCCCCAAATGGGTCCAGAAACAAACAATATCGTCTCTGCAGGTAAATGACCTTAAAGGGCAAATACATGTTCACTCTATAGATCCCAACATTTGTTTTAAAAAATTTGACAGCATTTCATATTACTTACAATGAGTGTCCAGTGCCCCTGGTGACAAACTGCTCCTGCTGCCACATTATGGTCCAGAAGGCGCAGCTACACAGCAGAAATGTTATATATATCTGCATTAATGAAAATATCCAATAAATGAGACGACCTACCCACCCGTCTGTACGGCTTCTGTGAGCCTTACCAGAGCTCAGTCATTGTGTAGCAGTCTATTTTACAAGCCCCTGTTCGCTTTCCCAAAATGTTGAGGTAAGCATTCGTTACTACAAATAGAAGGATGCACATATTTTGACATTATGGAAACAGATCAGACAAGGAATGAGTAATTATTGATACAGTACCTCACTCTCCAATTCCTTGCCTGGGGCCAGGTCTAGAAAATTCTCAGTATAGACCTTGTAGGGTCCAACTTTGGACCATAAGGTCTCTTTACGGCCACCCGCCCACATGTCTCTGATTACTGCAAGGCCAACAAATACAAAAAGTTAGACATTTGTGTAACATAAGGGAAAATAATGTTAATGTTTGCTCACAATTTTCAGAGTCAGATGACTTCGTGGCCCTTCCTGGCAGAGACGGCTCTGGAGGATCCTGGCATTCCATAAACTGTGATGGACAAACTTGAGGAGGAGCATCCAGGACCTTTATTTTTGATGGGACTCTCTCCTCTGGCTGGACAAACTGTACCAGGTGATGTATATTTATTTTTGATATGTTTTTGCCCTTCTTGGAGACCAGGTCTGCACTTTTTTCCTCAAGTTTCACTATTGTAAAGGGCCCGAGGAGGTCCGCCTCCAGTTTGCCACCTTTCCGTTGTTCTTGTCGTATGTTTTTTCTAAGAACAACATCTCCCACTACAAAGTGGTCCTGCTGACCAGTCTGGGCCTTCCTTTTCCTCACTCTTGCATGATGCTTTCCAACATTTATTTTGACTTGTGTGTAGATGGATTCTTGTTGTTTGAGGCCATCACACGCGTCCTCTGCCATGAGGAGGATGAGAACTTTCTCCTCGGTCACCTGCACACAACACTCAGTATTACTACAAACAGGCATTGACACACATCTAAAGATGACACAAGTTAACAACTTTACCTCATACTCCTCTGGTGCCTCTGATGGGTACCTGGCTGCCCTCCCAAACATGAAATAATATGGGCTGAATTTTGTTGTCAGCTGCTTTTTTGTTTGCAGGGCAAACATGGTAGGCTGCAGAAAAAGGTCCCAGCGTTTAGGATGTTCCAACACGACCTTGTTTAAGGACCTAAGAACACACATTTCAAACAATTAAAGAGGGAGATGTAAATTCTGCTAAGTATGCATAATAATGTTCCCCATTCAGGCCAGCCAGACAAAATGTACCTTTGTATAGTTCCATGTAGTCTCTGAACAAGGCCGATGGTCTGTGGGTGGTAAGGTGAACAGAGGCTTCTTTGGATACCCAGCCTCTCACAGACCTCAGAGTTGACCTTCAAATGATTTACAAACACATTAGAAGGCACAGTTACAGCATTTGTGTATGAAGGGAATTGTTACCATACCTTGTTGCAGAACTCCCTTCCTTGATCTGACAGCAGCCTTTATGGTGCATCAAATTTGTAGAAGAAGTCGAGGATACAGGCTGTCACCTCTACTGCCGTTTTGATGTTCTGTGGGTCGGCCTCTGTCCATTTCGTAGTCCACTATTACACAGATGTACTGGTGGCCACCATTGGTCTTAGTGAGTTTACCCACTAGATCAATTCCCACCAACTCCAAAGGCTCTGAAACCTGAGGAGAAAAAGGACATGAGAATGATATCACAGATATGTCTGCATACTGACCTAGTTTGCCATTGTTTCCCTTACTTCAGTTGGGTTGTATTGTTTTTTGTCCTTTATATTGGCCCTTTTTTATTGGCACTCTGGACACTGTGCAACCTTAAAAATGTAAAGTAATATAAGGTCAATGACTGACAATCACATTAATGACTGGAACTCACATAAATCACATTTTACCTTACTATATGACATTTCAGAGTACCCCTGACATAGAATTATACCTTCTCAGTAGAAGTTAGTCTCATGTAGCATCTACCCACCCATTGTCGAATGTCTCCCTCCATTCCAGGCCAGTAATAACGGCTAACACTGGCATTGTGTGTTTTCTCAGCACCACAGTGTTCACCGATCGGGCTACAGTGGAACTCCTCAAAAATGGAGTTGGCCTCTTGAGCAGTCGGGACCACCTTTGCAAGGTGATCTGGCTGCTTTTTCTGTGTCTACATATGTAGTAGAGCTGTCCACCTAGAGATTGAAGTCATAATATTAATTTTTATAGAAGTCAAATCACAGATTTCATGCTTTTGAAAAATCAGAAGGCATGTAAACTTACCTTTAACCTGGAAGGTGTCAGCTCGTCTCTTTATTATATACCTTTGCTTACTGTTCAGTCCTCCAGAATAGTGGTTATCCAGCTTCAGCCAATGATACGTGGATCCATGTGGACGTTCGCCAACTGCCTGCAACTGGCTTTGTGACTTGGCCTTATATAGAGATTGCCCATCATGTCTGATTAGAACAAGTACCTGCAGCCAGGCCCAATTGAAATTACAGCTCCAGGTGATGGGGTTTATCATTAAACAAAACCAACTGGCACATGGGGACATATGTATCCTCTATGGTTTTGTTAAATGATATAAAGAATATAAAAAATAAATATTGATCACCTGGTACATTTTGTCCAGCCAGAGGAGAGAGTCCCTTCAAAAATAAAGGCCCTGGATGCTCCTCCTGAAGTTTGTCCATCAAAGTCTATGGCATGCCAGGATCCTCCAAAGCCATCTCTATGGAGAAAAGAAGTGAGCTAGTTAACTTTCACTTACACTCGGACTGCCGTATAATGACATTCTTGTTGTTTATTATGACAGATGGAATAATCTGGAAGTAGAACTTTGCTGCTTATACTAAACATAACAGGCTCAGCCGTGTACTGCATCCACCTTCCTGTTCAAACTCTCAACAACACTTTTCATGTTCATCTGATCCTGAACTGATACGTTGAAGTTAGCTCGATTACTGCTGTTTGTTATAAGGCCTAACATTTCAAGTCTTATTACAGACTTTATGGCAAGCGACAAAATAAGTGGAAAAGTCAGCACTAACTTCATTTATAAAAGCGCAAAGTTAAATTCAGGCTACAAAATAAAAAAGTATGTGAAATACAATAAGATTTTTCTAAAAATATGTTGGAACTACATTAAAAATGTTATTTCTATATTCACAGTATGAATAAATTAAAATTTATTAAAACTATTAAATGTGTCCAAATGCAATAAAAAAGAGGTGTGTGTCATAGAGCAGGCTTAAGTCTACTGTCCTACACTGATTTTGAACCAACAGATCACATGACCTGGGAATTATTGAACTATAATGCACATATTTACTTTATAAAAGACATTACAAATTCATACAAATATGAAACATGTCCAAATGCAAAAATAAGTGGTGTTTCTCATCAAGCAGGCTTAAGTCTACTGTCCTACATGATTCTGAGCCAACAGGTCACGTGACCTGGGAGGTATTTTGGCTCTCATGCTCATATTTACATTAAAAGATAAATTAAAAATTCATAAAAAATATAAAGTGTGTCCAAATTCAATAAAAAAATGATGTGTCTCATAGAACAGGCTTAGATCTACCATTCTGGGTTGATTCTGAGCCAACAAGTCACATGACCTGGGACTAATTGAGCTATAATGCTCATATTTACTGTATTAAACACATTAAAAATTCATAGAATGTTTTGCGTTCAACAGCAATAAAAAGTGGTGTGTGTCAAGGAGCAGCATTAGATCTACTATTCTGTCTTAATTTTTTAGCAATCAAATCTCATGGCCTGGACTTATCCATGGACTTATTGAGCTAAAATACTCATATTTACAGTATAAAATACATTAAAAATTGATAGCTCAATAAGTCTCAGGCTGTGTGACCTATTAGCTCAGAATCAGTGTAGGACAGTAAGCATGCTCAGTGACACAATCCACTTTTTATTGCATTTGGGCATATTTCAAATTGTTTTTGTTATGAATTTTAATGTGTTTTATAATGCAAATCTGAGCATTATAGGTCAATGAGTCGCAGGTCATGTGACCTATTGGCTCAAAATTAATAATACTGACTCTATGACACATACCACTTTTTATTGCATTTGGACACACAAATTTCATATTTTTGGGGGGAATTTGTGATCTCTTTTATAAAGTAAATATGGGCATTATAGCTCAATAATTCCCGGGTCATGTGATCTGTTGGTTCAAAATCAGTGTTGGACAGTAGACTTAAGCCTGCTCTATGACACACACCTCTTTTTTTATTGCATTTGGACACATTTAATATAGTTTTAATAAATTTTAATGTATTCCATTCTGTAAATATGAAAATAACATTTTAATGTAGTTCTCATATTTTTTAGAAAATCTTATTGTATTTCACAACCACTTTTTATTTTGTAAACCGGATTTTAACACACGCTTTTATAAGTAAGTTAGTGCTGACTTTTCCACTTATTTTTGTGCGCTTGCCATAAAGTCTGTAATAAGAGCGCACTTGAAATGTTGGAGCGGCTGGCTTGACCGCGTGAAATCGAGAGGCGGCTGACGTGACCACAGTTGTAAATGTTATCACAAAAACCTTCATGGTCACAGAACTATAATAAAGTTGTATTTTCGCAGTCACACTCACAACTTATCTGCTGTTTATCAATGTCAGTAAAAAAAAGGTAATTACATATATTTTCAACAGGACAGCAAATTAAAGACAGCACACCAATGTTTAACAGTTAAAACATTTATTGAGATCACCATTTGATTCAAATACCATCAACAACGCCACGTGTTCCGATCTGATGTCAAAAGTCAGTGATCGTGAAACTCTTAAAAGGCTGCAAAGTTTACAAAGTATCATTCGACCATCGCATTATGAAGATCTTAACAGGGATTAATTTTCTACTATGGGTTACAAGGACGAGTCATTTTGTGGTCAACAAAACTACACACACTACAGTAGAATATATCCCTCAAATTTAGCATGCTTACAGAAATGCACTCTTGTGCTTACACTTAATGCAGACACATATGCCATCAGTTTGATCACAAGATGAAGCGAAAATTTCCTCCACATTGTAAAAACCTACTCCTCTGTACCTATTTTCAAGTCCTCCTGACTCTTGTTATGCGTTGAACATGAAAAAATTGTTTGTTGATACCCTGAAGTGAGGGTAAAATGCGGGTTTCGGGGCCATCACAAGTTGACACAGTCGGAAATTTGTCATTTTGATCAGACATCTAAGATATTTACCTATATATTACCTTACGTTTCTTTACGCTGTCAAATAAGTCTGTAATCCTTCAAAATCCTTTGTCGTCACGCTCAATGTTGTGAAGTCACTTCCACCACTAAGTAAATGGGTGTAAAGAGCTCATTTTTGTGTATACAATTGATTTGGGAGGTGTTCAGATAGTAAACAAAAGGGTCCTTCAGACACGCCCCCCTCACTTCTGCCTGGACGGTCACCAGTTCATTTAATACAGTACACCGGCTGAGCCTGTTGTGTTTTAGTATAAGCAGCAAAGTTCTACTTCAGATTATTCCATCTGTCATAATAAGAGCAACAAGAATGTCATTATATGACAGTCCGAGGTGTAAGTGAAAGTTAACTAGCTCACTTCTTTTCTCCATTGTGTTTAGAACGTCCGCTTTCTACGGAAGCCGTAGAGCGACAAGAATACGGACAAGTCAAAACGCTGATGAACGATATTTCAAGACAGTGAAGGCAAAAACGCATACTGAATAACTATTTTGTGCACACGCTTTAGTATCTTCAAGATGTCGTGGCGACGCTTTTAGCTAAAACGTGCGCACGGTCAGATTTTTGCATGACGCTTATTGCGTCGCGGCGACAAGCGGACATATATCGGCGACGTATCGGGGCATTCAAGACGAATATATATTTTGTCCTCTGTGGCACGTAAGGGGCTCTGTAAGAAAGAGAACACAGAGGAGGAGAGGAGTTTAAGAGAGGGAGCAACACTGACAGCAGAAAGAGAACAGACAGGAGAACAGATTCGTCCCTCTGTGTGTTTTTAAATGTGTGTAGTACATTCCACTTGGCAGTGTTTCTGTTATTTTAGGCGACATTTTGGTGTGAATTGTGCTAAAACTGATAAAAAGGGATTTTTCCCCCTCTCATCTCAATGTCTCAATGAGAATAGGTTTCTAAAGTCTTAACAACAGAAAATCTCTCTCTTCCTCATTTGCTCAAATGTCTGTTACTGTTACGTTAACAACCCAAAGTAAACTTCCATCATTTCACACTGTATGATTATATACAGTCTAATATAAAGGAACTTAGCTACTACTGGTCAAAACTGATTTTATAACACGAGTGTGTGTGGGTGTGGTTTGGGGGCTCAAGGTCTGGACCACACCAATTTTGAAACCCTGGTTACGGCCCTGCAGAGAAGGTGAGGAAAGAGACAAGAAGGAGGGAGGGATGTGGGAAGAAGAGAGGAGAGAAAAAGACGGAGGGAGGAGAGAGACAGAGAAGGTGAGGAAAGAGACAGGAAGGAGGGAAGGATGTGGGGAGAAGGGAGGAGAAAGACAGGGAGGAGAACAACAGGGAAGGTGAAGAAAGAGACAGGAAGGAATGAAGGAGGATTGGAGAGCAGAGAAAAAGACAGACGGAGGAGGAAGACAGGGAAGGTGAAGAAAGAGACAGGAAGGAGGAAGGAGGATAGGAAAAGACAGAGGGAGTAGAGGGACCTGAATCAACCATACAATGAGGCCTGTTGCTATTGTAGTATCTGATGTGAGTGCTTCTTTGTTCACTCAGGGCACAGATGGCCAGGTGGAAGGCTCAGGATGCTTAAAAAGAAACATTCTTGACATTTGCACTCCTGATATAACTGAACCCCTATGGTTTGGTAAACAGCTGAGTAGTTAAGACTGACAGTATTTAAGACTGACACTTAAGGCAACAAAAACAGGTTAAAATTGGCAAGAGTTACAGGGGCCTTCACTTCAGGCCATATTGGGTCAGTCTTTAGGTCACTGGTAATGTATCTTAAGATGCTCTGGTCCAATGAGAATCCACGCTACATGTTATATTTAAACAATGTCTAGTATATATACATGTTCTCTTAGTTTGTACGGGAGGTCTCATTTCGGGCATTTTGAGCCTCTCAGGCTGACCGGTATGCCTGATTCAAACACTTGCTTGGTTTGACAATAAACTGCTCTTTTTTTGCAAACAAGCTTGTGTTGGCGAAGCTTCTTCCTTCATCCGCATCTCCAGATCAACCAGCGAGAAACTACATTTTTGGCGTCACGAACTCAGGCGTGTTCTGGCCTTGGTGGGACCGACAGCCCTTTCTTCCAAACCTGCTCCACTGCCGGCATAAAAGGGTGAGCTTTTTCTCACGTTTTTGGGGCTGCTTTGCTCGTAGGGACTGCTGTGTTTTTCCATTCTGGGTCAGACCGTATCTGTATCTGTGTGGTAGTTGGTTATCTGCGGTGCGTTTGACGGAGTGCTTCGTTCTAAATTTATTGACAATAGGAATTGTCACTAAAAGGGGGGACATAGATGTAAGAGTAAGAAATAAGGAATAAAAGAGCAAATAAGTGTAAGGAATAAAGAAGAATAAAGAGGAATAAAAGAAGAATAAAAGAGGAATAAAAGAGGAAAAAGGAATTATGGCACCAAGTGCGGGATAAACTTAAATTAGTAGCGATATAGGGTGTGCTGAATGCAACATGCGAGTCAATAGGAGCCGGGCCTGTATATCTTAATTGACAGTAAGACATGGGTACTTAGACACTCCGCGAAAGTTTAGTTTAAAGGAATTTGATTCAAAAGCATAGAAATTTACTCTGGGCCCAGAGAAACATTGGCAAAGTCTAAAATAGGTTAACGGTAAAGTAAGGAAATAAAAGAAGTGAGGAAAAAGACTTAAGAAAATAGTTTAACAGTAAAGTAAGGAAATAAAAGAAGTGAGGAAAAAAGACTTAAGAAATAGGAACTAAAGAAAAGAACAGAAGAAATAAGAAGAGAATAAATAAGAAATAAGAGAAGAAATAGTGAAAGAAATAAGAAAAAGTGTACATTGGCTAAAATATAGATGACAGAAGAGAAGAGAATAAATAAGGTGTAAATGGAAAAATAAGCATGCTGTAAGGAAATGTTAATGAGTCGACTTGGGAAAAGGATTTTTTGTGTTTCTTCTCTATAAAAGCTTCGGGACATTAGGTATGCAACGGGAAATTTGGCCAATGTAAGAAATGTTATTTGACAATTGAATTCGTATTCTAAAAATTTAGGTAACTTTGTGTTTTGTCTGTTTTGTCTGTGTGTATGAGGTACCTATTGGTATGTGTATGTGTTTGAAGGAGCTCTGTGTGTGTGTGTGTGTGTGTGCATGGGAGAATGTCTCAGATACATTTAGTGGGAGGAACAAAGGGGGGTGTCCTACTGCAGCTGTGGTGAAATTTGACCTTTCCTACTTGTCACAGAGGCAGTAGGATCAAACCTAACAGCTTTAATGTTTAGAATTTCTAGAAATAATCAAGGAAATTCAGGACAATAACATATTAAGAATATAATATGTCTAATGATTAGAAATATACTACTTTGCTAATCTATAATGATTGTAGTAGCCTTGCTGGAGTTTGGTTGAAAACATAAACAGACAAACCCAGAAGTTGGCAACTGATACGCACATATTTCAGCTAGTGCTGTCAGATGATAAAAAATAAATAAATAAATAAATAATAAAAAAATAAATAATAATAATCTAATTAATTACTGGATTTATGATTAATTACTCTAATTAATCACAATTTATTGTCATATCTGCTTGAAGTACCCAAATAAAGAATTTGAATTCTAGGATATTATAAAATTGTAGTGCAGGACTAATCAAATGAATACACTAAGAAGTGAAGATTTGTAAATCCACATTTTTATTGGTGACTAAATAAAACCAAAGTCAGGGCAACTTGTCCAGAAAATTCTAAGCTCAATCAGGCAACTCAAATTACACTTTAAGTGTGTTTCATAAATCAAATTCAAAATAAGAAAAGATCGAGAATATCCAGCAAAACAATTAGGCCTGATGTATTATTAAAGAATGTAGTACAGATATAGATAAATAAATTCAAAAATAAATTAAGAATAAGTCTTAAATATGCCATCCCTGTTGTCACCTGGGCTTTGTTTGGTTTGACTAGAGACGCATGTGTGAAGTGACATGTGCCACTGCCATGTACGGGTCCTCCAGCTGGACAATATCAAAACGTTTGTGTGCTATGATTAATCGTGATTAATTAATTTTTAAGGCATTAATTTGCAGTGTAATCAATTAATCTAATTGATGCACTAAAGTGACAGCCCTAATTCCAACTTGTTTATTGGGAAAAAAAAAAAAGTCTTGGGTAATGATGAGTGATTAATTTTGCTTTGTTTTTCCTTTCCTCTATCCAATTATGGTGTATATGAGCTGGAGAAGATGACGTACATCTGAATTTGGAGAACAGAGGAGGAGAATTGGCTGTGCTTCACACCAAGGGGGGCTGCCAGATGAAAAGCTCACCAGGACCTGTCGTCATTTGAACAGGCCAGTACTGTTTTATCCATGAACTCTTTATATGTGTGATTGCCTTCACTGATTTGAGCGTACACCCATTTAAACTGATGCATATTTAACCTACTTGTGTGTACCATTTCTTTGTATAGATCAGTGAGGTATATCTGCGTTACATTTGTAATTATTTAGAAGGGAGGCTTGGCAACAGACTGATCAGGTAGAGCATTTAATTAATGTTGTATCCTTGAGTTGGCCAACTACAACTATTTGGAAGTGGATTGCTTGGGTTCAAATATAGCTTGTTTGATATGATCTGTGCTGCGTTTGGCTTAAATGTTATAATAGTTTGACAAATTCAAATGATTGTGCATAGTCAAAGCGTTGGGTGATACACAATTGTCTTTGCTTTTGTCTAGAGTGGTCTTGGTTTTTCATTTTACATTTTCATTCTTTATTTCATTCAGAAAATAAAATTTAATATAAATAAAATAAAATTCTCCACCATTTGAATGACAAGGAGCAGAAAGAAGAAAAATGTTCTACGGTCTGCCCCTCTCTTACAAAATATTAACTGAACAATACAAATAAACAAGAGCTGCAGGCCAACATGCCTTTTTAAATTGACTTTTCATATTTTCAAAAACAACCAACGAAACAAACAAACAAGCAAAAAGATCACATAGTCATCCATGTTCTGCCACAAAGCAAATACAGCAAAACATTTATGAACACGTTTCCTTGTATTCAAGCAACATACTAGCTTTAAATGTTTTTTTAAGACAAAATTTGGTTTGACTTCTTTACTTTCTTTGTTCAGATTATTGCATAAACTGATTCCTCTGACAGTAACGCAGCACTCCTTCAGTTTAGTTCCTTTTTAAATATTTCAACTCCTTTTAAATCATAACAACTTTCTCTTTTTTCAAATTGGTTCTGGATGTTGCTTGGTAAAATGTTTCTATGAGCTTATCTTCAATTGGCAAATTTATTCTTTCTGTAATGAATGAGTAGGGTTGTCGTACACTCTAAAAAGAAACTCAGGGTATCTGTTGACGCCACTTGATTTAATACATAAATGCAATTTAAAAAATGTAATTTATTGATTTAGATTAACTTTCTAGGTTGCTAACTTTATTTTTTAAGTTCTGATCAAATAATAATGTTGGTTATTACATAAACTTGATTTAGCATGTCATGCACACTCAAATTTAATTGTTGGTAAGCTTAACACAAAATTGAAGTTGCCATTACTTAATAAACTTAGCTTGAAAAATTAATTTTTCTCAACATTGACTTTTTCAGTTTAAGTTACATCTGTTACCCAAACAACTGAATAGGACAGTGCAGGAGGCTGAAGCAACATTTGATGGACAACAAAAAGTACAAGAACAGCCTTGAAAGTCACATGATGAAAATCGCTATTGTTGGAGACAGTTAACTAGACAACAAATTAAACTACTTTAAATGCCATAGTAAAGTCAGTTGACTTAACATATTTTTTGAGTTACCAACTTAAAAACGTATCCTTATGATAAGTTATTCAGAAAGCAGTACTTAAAATAAGCTTTGACTAAAGAGGAAAAGCTTATTCATCCAATGTAATATTGTTTGTTGGTTCAACGCAATTTCAAAGTAAGTTGTCATAACTAAGAAAGACTAATGGAAACTGTTGCGTTGATTTTTTTGTTGAGACTAAACATTTCTTTTTAGAGTGTATGTTATTGGTAACCTTTTGATTAATTAGAGTTTGTAGGAAGGATATAAGAGAATTGAAAATGCCAAAGTCAAAAGTGGATGCTAAAATCTTAAAAACTATTACACCAGTTGAAGTGGTTCAAAAGAACAATCCCCTCATTAAAGGTATTGCAGAGATGTCAAAAAAAATGGAGTAAGCGTTGGCCTCAGATTGACCAGCCATGGCCAGTGGAAGGGACTCTTAACCCAAATGTAATTAATACAATTCGAGTGCTAATTTCCACTTACAAGGCAGATCAGAAAAAAGGTAAAAAAGGGGAGAAACGTAGAGACAAAAGACAAACTGAGCTCGCCGTGCTTCAGCTATTTGAGCATGAAGGACAAAAGTTATTGAAAGCAGCGGAAGACAAAAAGGAGAGAGCAGTCCATGAAATAAACAAACATATGAAAGAAACACAAAAGCTGATGGATGAAATAAATGTACCTTTCTCACACACAGCTCCGAGTCCTCCAACGAGTCCTCCACCTTATGAGAAAGAGCTGAAGTTTATGGATATATATCCACAGCTCCCAGTAATTAGTCATGAAGGCCGTTACCTCATTAAAGATGATGATGAACAAATAATAGAGAGGGGACAAGCGGATACCACCATAAAATTGTACCCCAGTTCCAAAAGTAAGCGTAAAACAGTACACCTGAAGACTAGCGGTGGTCGTAGGAGCAAGGAGACAGACTCTGAAGACAGTGATGCAGAACCAATTGGGGGCAGATATGACCCAATAATTAGGCGCTTATTGGTTAAAGCTGAGCAAAAGGGTGATAAATTGGGGAAAAGGAAGGATAAAATAAAAGACAGCTCTAATGAAAGTGAAAAGGGAGATAGCGACGATGATTTGGAGTGCTGGGGTCCTTCAACTTCTAAAGGGTTTTATCCGTCTAAATCTAGTACTAGGGTAGGTGAGGACACACAGCAGGAACTATTAGAGGTTGAAAAAGGTATAATTCAGTGCCTTTCATATGTACACGAATCTAGCTCATCACAGAATCAGGAAGTGTTAGAGAACCAATTATGGGGACTATTAAAACAAAAGAAAAAATTGAGGGAACAAGAAACAAAAACATATTCCTTGGGTCCAAGGAAAGACAAAACATCTGATAAAATGTGCCCAGTAATAATTCGAGGGTTAAATTTAGATTATAAACCATGGCAAAATACCGACATGTCAGATATCCTTGAGAAATTGCCAACTCTTCAGAGTGGAGCACATCCTTGGATTACAAAACTTGAAGAGATCCTAATTGGAACGCAACCAGCCATAGGAGACATTAAAAGACTTCTGGCTAATCTCCTTGGGGTTCCAGCCATGGAAGAGATTCTGCAGAAAGCAGGGCTTCACCGGTATGTTGGGACATCTGTTAATGATCCGGAGTTGTTTGCTGCAAACAGAGCCCGGGTGTGGAGAGCCTTAAAAGATACCTTCCCTACAAATGTACATCCTGACAACATCCTTATTGAGCCGCTGGGACAGGAAGAGAATCCAAGAGCGTATGTGTCAAGAGCACATCAAGTGTGGAGGAGCATCACCGAAATGATCCTGAACTTAACCAGATGGAGCAGTCAATCCTGCGTGCTAAAATACAGAAGGGACTGCCTTTGCCTGTGAGAAGTAAATTAGCAGAGGTGGTTGGGCTTGCTAGCATGGCAAAAGGTGTCTACGCTGATCACATCGCACATCAGGTGGAACTGTTCAGAAAGAGGGAACAAGATCACAAGAAGCAGGATCAGGAAACTATTAGGAAACTCACCCAAATACAGTTGGCAGATAACAAGAGGGAGACGACACAAGCCGTGGTTATGCAGAATCAATCTCAAGCATACCAATCGCCATCACATTTGCAGCTGACACCAGTAGACCCCACTATGCCTTATTCACAGCCGTGTTTGAACAGTCGCAGCCATGGGGAGGAAGAGATGGAAGAACTTTCAATCCAAATTACCAACAGTCTTTGGAAATATGTTATGAGTGTGGACAGCAAGGCCACTGTGCTTATGACTGTTACAGGTCAGGAGGAAGTTAAGAAGGTGTGCCATCTATGTGAAGAATAATGTTTGAGGAGTGTAAAGGTTCCTGCATGAGCGAGTGGTGGATTTGGATGATATGATGAAACCAGGTAAAATGCAAAAATACCTGTTCTTTGTACTGGACTGATTTTTGACTGTGGTCAACCAGGCATAGGGGTGCTCAGTCTGATGCCAAGTTATTGTGTCATGAAGTTAAAAGCAGATGTTCGATTACTGATCAAATATCTTCAAATAATAGAGAAGAGTTTGTGGATAAAATGGTGGGTGTGTAGAAATTCTTGGTTAAAAAAGATTGGGACTTATAAGGGAAATATAATATTGGGTTATGAAAAATTAGTATGAACTATTTGTTATTCACAATACACTTTTGATGTTGAGTTTGCAAGATACTGGCTGGTTTTTTCTTTGTCCCCTTTCAGAATGACACTGGAGGTGATCGATCGCTCAGAGATCTCCAGATTCTGAATGGACAATGAACAAACCTGGACAAACACAATGCAATAAATAAACTTGAACATGGACATTAACACAACTGGATCTACAAAATGGACATCATGGCACTGCAAAGGAAGGACTGCCTGGAAATCTTCCTAATGTGGATCCATACAACGTTTGACTTTGTTAAATTGTGTATTATATGTATTATGAATGATATTTGATATGGGACTTCAGCTGTTTTATTTCTTTCTTCGGTTTAGGGAAATAGGTGGCAGGCAGGGTAAGGTCCATTGACAGGTACGATGGGTCGACTAGCCTGTTTGTGGGCATCATTTCTGATTTTGTTTACTGAAGTTTCCCATATATACATGCATATAATCCACACATTTATCATTTAAATGTATCATTTAACATCCTTCTCTTCTTTGAATTAGCTGGAGTACTTAGTGGTGATCGCCTAGGCAGAGGGATCGTGAGAGAATTTTCCTGCCCAGATGGTTTGATGGAAAGAGAAAGAAATGACTGCCTGACAGGTTTTTCGCTCTCACACTCCGCTAATTCATTGAAAATATGCAAAGGGCAGCTTCATCACTGACATTTTTGGTTTTTTACTTATAGATATATATTTTCCTGTTTCGAGACTTTGTAGTCTCGAAGGGGGGAAATATGTTGTATCTGATGTGAGTGCTTCTTTGTTCACTCAGGGCACAGATGGCCAGGTGGAAGGCTCAGGATGCTTAAAAAGAAACATTCTTTACATTTGCACTCCTGATATAACTGAACCCCTATGGTTTGGTAAACAGCTGAGTAGTTAAGACTGACAGTATTTAAGACTGACACTTAAGGCAACAAAAACAGGTTAAAATTGGCAAGAGTTACAGGGGCCTTCCCTTCAGACCATATTGGGTCAGTCTTTAGGTCACTGGTAATGTATCTCAAGATGCTCTGGTCCAATGAGAATCCACGCTACATGTTATATTTAAACAATGTCTAGTATATATACATGTTCTCTTAGTTTGTAAGGGAGGTTTTTCATTTTGGCTTTGAGCCTCTCGGGTACATCCTGGAGTGCCCGATTCAGACATTTGCTTGGTTTGTCAATAAACTGCTCTTTTTTGCAAACAAGCTTGTGTCGGCGAAGCTTCTTCCTTCATCCGCATCTCCAGATCAACCAGCGAGAAACTACACATGCCTGCACAAAATATTTTTTGATTGTCTCCTATAATAGAAAATATAAACTTTTTAGCTTGTGTTCCCTGTTTTAAGTTTGTGTTCAGGAATTTTAGTCTAAAACGTGTAATGTTGCAGATGAACCTAGTGGAACCGCAGAAGAAAAGCTAGATGGAAGTTCCTTCTTGGTTCTGTATTTGTATCTCAGCCAATTCATAGATTTCATGTGATGTCACACTGTCTCAACAGCGCCATCTTTAGGACTGTTTTATGACCGGACGTACACTGTCAATATGCCGTTGATTTGCTGTGTGGTCGGTTGTGACAACTCTAAAGGTAAAAATATTGGACTTATGTTTTACAATATCCCAAAAAACGAAAGAAGACAGAGGTGAATTGCTGCCAGAAAAGGGATCACTGGACTCCCACAGACTCCAGACTCTGTGCTAAGCACTTTATTTTGTGTAAGTTAAGTCCGGTGCTGTGCCAAGGTAGCTACCCCCGCCGGAATTCCTACCCCCTCTGTGGAGGCGCGCCTGGCTCTTGCTGGAGTGCGCCATGGGAGCGTGCCTGCACTGGGTGATAACTGCGACAGACACAACAACAAATTGGAACGGTTCTAGGCTTACAAATCACGGAGAAGACGTGTATGGAATTGTAGCTTTATATAGTATAAAAGGGCTCGCCTGCGCTCCCGCAGGAGTGCGCATGCACCACTAGAGTAATTTTGGAGCGTGCCTGCACTCGCCAACTAAAGCTACAGACACATATAAAATATGGATTTAATGATTCATCATGTGAATATTGGCTTGGCCTGCCAGAATTTCTACCCCCCTCATATTGAGCCCAGACTGTGACTTACACCCAAGTGTTTTATTCCTCAGATACTCCACATCATGCCTAATAACACTGGAGGAGATTGAAAAGTTTCCTCTTTTCTGTCAAGAGTTAGCTGGGGGGTAGGTTTCCTAGCAGGCTCTACCTTAAGTATGGCAAGAAATATGGTCCATAGAGATCAAATAACAAAAATAATAGAATAGAATAGTTAAACAGAATAAAGTAGATTAATAATCATAATTATCATTATTTTAGAAAAGTTCTTAATAGAATAAAGTAGAATACAACAATAGAGTACTTTTATTGTTATCAAAACATTGTGTACGACGAAATTTAAGAGACAACTCTGGTGGTGCAAATAACAGGTGTAAAAAAAATGAAAATGGAAAAAAAGAAATAAAAAAAATTATAAGCAACATATGGGCGGCACGGTGGCGCAGCTGGTAGAGCACGTGCCTCATAGCAAGAAGGTTCCCGGTTCGATTCCGGGTCGGGAGGGCCTTTCTGTGTGAAGTTTGCATGTTCTTCCCGTGCATGCATGGGTTCTCTCCGGGTACTTCCTCCCACAGACCAAAAACATGCTCATTAGGTTAATTGGTAACTCTAAATTGTCCTTAGGTATGAGTGTGAGCGTGAATGGTTGTCTGTCTCTTTCAGGGTGTACCCCGCCTCTCGCCCGATGATAGCTGGGATAGGCTCCAGCCCCCCGCAACCCCGAAAGGGATAGCCGGGTATAGAAAATGAATGAATGAATGAATAAGCAACATATCTGAAATCAAGGGCTTAAAACTACCGGGACGGGGAGACATTTATTTTCTTGCCTTTGAGAACCTTTCTTAGTTTTTCGTAAAATGGCCCTCATGGTGCACTGCACCAAAAAAACATCACATTTTAGTCATTAAAAAAATATCTTTAAAACTGTTGTTAAATTTAGTTCCTGTTGGCTGTTTTCAGTCACGGGGTTACACTATCTGAGTGAGCATGGTCAGTCACTTTTTAGTCCACTAAATGTATCCCACAATGCATTTTGAAAAGTGGTGTATTAGCGATGCTCACTACAGGAGCAATATATACCATCATGCATTGCGGTTCAAACAGAAGGAATGGCTGATTACATGATTAATGATTACTGATACTATGAAAAATCATTAAAAACTGCCAGGGAATAACACTTATCTCGCTGTTAAACTACCGGAAGAGCGCGTCTCATAACTTCACTGGACCTTGTAATTCCCAAACACAGCATAAGGTGCTGCGCGAATGTATGGTTTATTTATTTAAATAATATCATATAATAAATATTCCTAACATATTTGGAAAATAAATATTGAAAGTGTTCAGAAAATACGTTATAGTTATAGTTAAATACATACCATTTTGCAGTGTTTGAGAAAAATTTGGCTATAAATCCCCAGCCGTCCATGAGAGACATGAGAGTAATGACGTCACTGTCAGTGGCTGGCAAGTGAGCAAGTAGTGTCCGAATTGTTGTTTTAATTTAGCTGATTGAGTGGACTTTATAGCCCACTACATCTAATTCACTATATAGTCAGTAGTAAGTAGGGAATGAGTGAATGATTTGGGACACGACTTATCTGACATCAAGTTCAGAATAATCCAGACAGCTATTGAGAGCGGACCTGAGTAGTCAGTAGATTTAGCTGGAGATAATCATGGACGAAACCCTCTACAAACAAATTGTTCAGTACAAAAGTAACGGTGAATATCCATCGCTTTACAGCAAAAACCAAAAAAACCTCCTTCGTCAAAAGGCGTTGTTGTATGATTTGGCAGGTAAGAATGTCAAGAAAAAAAAACAGTACAAAAAGTTGTGAGCCCCTGCGGTATCTCGATGGTTTAATTGGGTAAGACAAGAAAAAAAATCTGGGTCAATTTAATTCCTTAATTAGAGGGGGGGGTTTTTTTCATCTCAAATATCTGTATACAAGTGGGATAATGCTCAAACTGCAGAAAAAGCGCCCTGAGCACTTGGTGCGAAAATGTGCGTTTATTGAGGGTGGGGGAGGGGAAATAAAGCAAGTCACAAAATGGTGCGCCTCAGGTGCACAGCTTCTTTGAGGCTGTAGGCTGTACATTACATAGCAGTACTGTGTCACTAGTGGCTTTTCACAACCTTCTTGTTAAAAGTAAACCATTTATATAATTTGACAGTTGATTACAGATGTATTATTAGCTAGTACAGCCTGAAAAGCAAGTATAGGTGTATGGTATTAAAATATTCAAAATAAATAACTCAGCATTATGACCATTCATTTAGACAAGGATTGGTATTGTACTCACACAACAAGGGTTAATTTGGTATCATCAAACTAATTTATGTAAGTCAATTGTTTGAACACTAAATGACATAATCATCGGCATAGGTTTAGCTATGGAAAGTCCCTAGATTGAATATATTAATATTATGTAGGTCTAAACTTAATTTTTATTCAATTTGTGTTGTTTTTGTATTCATACAGGAGAAGAGCTCTATTACACAAGCCATAAAGGCACAGGTAACCCCCTAAAAACTAAAGTGGTCTGTGGGGCTCAAGAGGCTAATGGAATTTTCAGGAACTTCCATGCCAGTGCAACTGGAGCACACTGTGGCCAGACAAAAACCAGGGACGCAATATCAAAACGTTGTTACTGGCCTGGAATGTCAGTTGACATCAACAAATGGGTAAGTAAAACATCTGGGTTTCCTAAATTGCATTATTAGCAAGACTGTCCTGCACCTGTCTTTGACTTCCCTCCGTCATGCTAAGCGTCATAGAGTGTTCTGCACTTGGCATTGGGAGAGAGCACATCAGTGTGGGTGCGCTTCTGCAAGCATGTCCCGGGATGTAACAAGCACATAATATTTGCTGTGGTTGAAATCCCCCTCCCCCCCGCCATGCTCAGCCCTACAGCCATGTTTCCATGCTTTAGCTGAATTTCTAAGGGGAAACAATTTTTTTAAAAGTTTTTCTGTAATTTTCTCCCTAGTTCATAATTTATAAAATGACCTATTTTCTGAGAACATGGCCTTAATAACTTTTTTTTCACATGTTTAGGTATCTGAGTGCACATCTTGCCAGACCAGCGGGGCTTCCCTTAAACAGCCCACAGAGCACACTCCCATAAAGGTGAGTTCATTAAATGTAAATGTATGTGTGTGATAAGTGAAATAGATTAATGGTGATTTATTGGCAGGATGAATCTACTTATAAAGTGAATCTAAGCATAAATTACTTCTTCATAACTTTAAAATAAGAATCTTTATTTTCTCATAACCTTTACAGAAGGTACGTGTGCTACATGCAGATAACCAGGTCAAAGAGCCATCTTACTACAGTATCCCAGAACAGATAGATTTCTCCTTGTCACCACAAACAAACTAACACAATGTTTGCAATCTGCAAATTCAACCATGATTCAACCATGGATGCAACAAAATCTTAACACTGACCCTTGAATGTTCTGAAAGAATCAATTTAACATTAAATTCTTGTTTTACAATAGGTCTCTCAGCCATTCGAGTTGGTCAGAATGGACCTTATCGGGAAGCTGACCAAAACAAGGGGGGCCATAATTACATCTGTGTTGTAATTGATTACTTCACAAAGTGGCCCCAAGCTTACCCTTTGAGGACAAAAACTGCAAAGGAGGTCACTGCGTGCATGCTAAAATATGTACATCAGTTTGAGGCCCCTAAACAGATGTTGACGGACCAGGGCAAAGAATTCGTCAGTTCTGTGAGTATATAATTTCTTTGTTGGCAGACCTTGTGTATTTTTGATATTCCAAATGTTACTTTTGCTCATTTATCGTAATTGCTTTTATTTCCAATTCCACATTTTTTCTTGTAATTATTTTATGGCTACTGCAATACTTCTTACATACAACTACCCCCACCACCACCACACTAACCCTTTTTACAGCATACACAGAGTGTGTTTCATAAAGCCATTTTCTCCTATGATTGTAGATCAACAAGGAAGTGTGCAAACTCCTGCAAATCCAGAGGTCCCTGTGCGCTCCATACCACCCCCCAGACAAATGGACTGGTCGAAAAAATGAATGCCACGATTCAAAAGTGAGTCATAGATACTTGGTGCTTCTGTGTATATGTGGATTTTTCTCTGGATGTAACTGTCAATAGAATGGCCACCTGGGTACATTTTGGTTGATAAATATTATGATCTTTAACATCAATATCCTGAACTGCATATTTTTACAGAGCATGCAGTAAAGTGGCCAAAGATCACCCCGACAGATGGGATGAGTACTTGGACGCAGTCATGTTTGGGCTACGAACGAAGAAGCAATTGACAACCAAGCACTCTCCATACTTTCTGATGTTCAGGAGAGAGGCACGATACCCTGCGAAGTCCCAGAGCACTACATGGTTAGTGTAATTTAATGTTTGTTTGTTTTTTTACTCATGTAGAACATGGTCACTCATGGTTTGTTCATTTTTTCAGGTCTGTTCGTCAGGTCTGTCTGTCTGTCCGTCCCAGTGTAATTCTATCTATCTACATACATTAGGTTCATTATGTGGCTTCAGTATGTCTATATGATTTATATGTTTGGAGTTTATAGGTGATTACCTTGTCACTGACATGTTTTGCTGGGGACTTCTAAAACTTTCTTCAGAGTATTACCAAAGGTTGCTGCGACACTCTCAACAAGGTGGAAAAAGTTACTACCAAAACATGTCAGCAACAATATACATCGTATGTCTTTTTAAAAAACTGATACGTACACTAAGTATCTTACGATATGTCTATTTTTTACATAAGAATCAGAGATTCACTAGGATAATGGTTGTAATAAAGAATAATGTCTTTTTGTCCAAAGTTTGATGCCAGTGTAGAGGACTCAGTGGGGCAGGAGGAGCTTGCCCAGGAACCTGCGCTGCAGCTACAGCTTATGAACCTTGTTAAGGACGATGTAGACATGGCTCAAAAAAAATGAAAGGCAAAACTTCAAAAGTAACAAGAGAAACATTTCAGGATGGAGACAGGGTGTGGCGTCAAAACAAAAGGGGCCAGCAGAGAAGGGGGGGGGGGGGGGGGGGGGGTAGGAGCCAAACTATTTAGGGCCCTTTATAATAAAGGCCATTAAGGGGAAAGTGCAGACCTTGAAGATGTCAATGGGACATTATTCCCAAAAATCAGCATTGACCATCTCAAAATTTGCAAAGCACAAGAGCCCCGAATTCCACACTGGGGCACTAAGCGCAAAAGAGCAAAATCTGGAGCCCCACCATCTCCAGCTCCACCATCTCCTACCCCATCTTCACCCACACCACTTCCTCTGGCTCCACCATCTCCTGCCCCATCTTCACCTGCACCACTTCCTCTGGCTCCACCATCTCCTGCCCCATCTTCACCTGTAATCTCCAGCTCAAACATCTCCAGATCTTCTATCTCCAGCCACACTAGCTTGTGCTCCGCCTGCTATAGATCAACAAGCTCATTCCACACCAGCTCAATCTTCTCCACCTCCACATGCTACAACGGGATCAGCAACATTCCCTGGATACACCAGAGAGGTTGCTGAGAAATGTAAGTTTGATCTTTAAATTAAACTGTCCCTTTCTGAACACATTGCTCTGAGGATTTTCTCTCAGTCACATGTGTAATGATAAACTCATCTCATTTGAAATCCTGATTCACACCCATGGCATTGGGACTGACCAGTATTTACAATTTCTTCAATTAAAAAGATTCTCAAATCTAAAATTAATAAAAAAAAAACAACAACCTACAACCCCAGCACTGGCAAAAGAATTATTTGAGATTACAGACACAAAGAAACTGTTGTCCAAACTACACAGACTACAATTAAATCAAGATACATCCATATCACTCCCCACACAAAAATGGGAAACTGACCTACTGGTCAGTCCAGATGCCAATTACTGGTCACAAATCTGCCACAACACTTTTACAATGACAAAAAAATACAAATATACAGCTTATACAATACAAAATCATCCACAGAACTCACCTCACCACACATAAAATATATAAAATGGGACTTATAGACACAGACATTTGCTCATCATGTACACAAAACACCATAGATAATTACTTTCATGCCATGTGGCTCTGCCCCCCTGGTCAAACATTTTAGGAGGGGGTCCTTGAAAAGACTTCAAATCTCCTGGGGTGCAGCCTTCCCTTCTCCCCCACACTATGCTTACTTGGAGACCTCACAGTAATTAATCCACCACCCAACTACACCAGACCAGTACTCATAGCCATCACCACTGCAAAAAAAAAAAAAAAAACATACTCAGGAACTGGAAAACAAGACACAAACTCAACACATCACACTGGTTAAACATCCTCATACAATATACAGTATATCAATGGAAAAACTCACAGCTGCTCTCCAAGACCAAACTCATTACTTTGAAGCAACCTGGACCCCTCCTCTTCTCAGAGCCCTAAATTTAATGTCTTAAAAACAATAGAATTTTCTAATAGTCTAACCTATTCCCCCCCCCCCCTTTTTTAGTAATTTATCATTATTATTATTATTATTATTGTTACTATTATTATTATTACCATTATTATTATTATTGTTATTATTTCTTCTCTCTATTTCTTTTTCTTTAACCCCAATTGTTCATGAGTTAGATGGTTATTGAGTTTGTCTTTTTTTCTGCTTGTTTGCTTGTTTTTATTTCCATATTTATTTACTTACCCTTATTATTCTATTTAAGTCTAAAAAAAGAAATTCTATTGAATTATACAGTAGTATTCTTTATTTTATGAACACTTGTGACTGATACCTCCTACCGTTGTCCAATTAGCTTTATTATTTGTGCTGTTTAGTTAACTTTATTGCTATAAAAATCACATCTTGCTGTTTTTTTTTTTTTAGTTTTTTTTTGTCCCTTGTAACTGTCTTTTATCTTATGTATTTTCAACTCCATATTCTTCATAATGTACTTTGATCCTATGTATGTCTCAAAACAAGTAAAACAAGTTGAAAGTTCACCCTTTTAGCGCGCCTTTGTCTACACATTTCAGGAAAAACCCGGCAAAACCATTTTGTGAAACGTGAACCAACTGAACGGTCGCAGTGGAAGTGGAGAAAATTACACTGTAGCGTGGGACAAGGACAGTAAACATACGAGAACTGGACCTAACAACCAAAAATGTCACCAGAATATTTAAGGCTAGTATTTATATTGTATTTCTCACACACCAGTCGCGAGGGCTGCATTGGGGTTGGGTCAATGTCACGTTGTTTAGAGCTGAAAATGGATGGATGGATGGATGGATGGATGGATGGATGGATGTATGGATGGAACATATAGATCAGGGATCCCCAACTGGTGGACCTAGGTCCACGTCCAGACCCCGAGACCATTTCATCAGGACCCCGAGCATATTTAGTAAAAAGTACTGAAATAAAAAATGTATTCATTTTCACCGATATGGGATTTCTGATTAGGCACACGCAAGGGCAGCTATGTCTGACACGGGGTCCTTAGCCAGAGCCAGGGTCCTGAGAGGAGTCAGAAACATTAGCTTGTAGCTTGGGGTACACACTTTTCGATGGCAAACACGATAAATTATGGCCCTCTCAAAAGTCAGAAAAGTAGACTCTGAAAACCGGGTATTTTGGGATGAGTGGACGGAGGCGTATGCCTTCATTTTGCCGGCATCAAGTTCTACGAGGCCCGTGTGTCTTATTTGTTCAGAGTCTGTCGCGCTTGTTAACAGTGGAAACAACAAGCGGCATTTCGAGACAAGACACAAAACATTCGACACAAATTACCCGCCAGGATCACTCGCGAGGACGAGGAAAATAAGTGAACTAAAAGGACAGTATGAGCGGGCTACGACACTCAACACAGACACTCACAGCACAACAACGAGCCTACGAGTGCTCACTACGCGTGCAGTGGATTTTGGGCAAACACAAAAAGCCTTTTACTGACTCCGGGATGGTCAAGGAATGTATGGAGGCGATGGCAGAGACGCTATTTGAGGGGAAAGAAGGACAGCAACTCAAACAAAAAGTGCATCAGATTCCCCTATCATCCACAACAACAACAAGAAGAGCAGAGCTGCTGTCGGAGGATGTCCACTCCCAGATGGACAGCGCCATCCAAAGTGCCCCGTGTATCGCCTTAGCTGCTGATGAATCAACTGACGGAAGTGACCGCTCAGCTTTTGGTGTATGTCCGATTCTACCACGAAGAGACTAAAACATTTGTAGAGGACCTTTTCGGCATCACATCTTTGAAAACTCATACAAGAGGAGAGGACATATATTTGGCCATAAAGGAAATGCTGAAAGAGAGGGGGATTGATGTGAAAAATGTTTTCTCCATCACCACTGATGGTGCTCCTTCCATGATGGGAAGAGAAAAGGGTGCAGTTACAAGACTGAAAGAGGGCAACCCAGAACTCCTGTCATACCACTGCATTATCCACATGTCTGTTCTCTGCTCCACACTTTCAGAGCACTATGGGGAAGCAATGAACAGCATCACTAAGCTCGTTAACTTTCTCAGGGCTTCATCATCTCACCAGCATCGTCTGCTCAATGACCTACTTTTGCACTCCAATGTCCGTTGGCTGAGTATAGGAAAGTGTTGGGATGTTTTTGGAAGATAAGAAATGAAATTAAAGATTTCCTGGCACAACAAAAAAGTCACAAAGCTCAGATGTTTTAACATGTTGTAACATGGACACACTGGCCTTTCTGGTTGACATCACAGGACACTTAAATGACCTCAATATGAAGCTTCAGGGAAAAGATAATTCTGTGTGTGACTTGGTGGCTGCTGTCCAGTCTTTTCAGAAGAAACTGGAAATTCTGAAAATGGACCTTGAGCAGGACTGCACACACTTCCCTTCACTAAAGGAGATTCCAGAGATCAATGTTACTGCCCATGCTAACTTTATTCAAAAGTTGATTGAAAACTTTAAGGCTCGCCTTGATGGCTTTACATTGGGAGACCAGCTTTTGCTCTTTGTTAAGAACCCCTTTTTGGTCAAGAATGTGATCACTTTCTCAAAATGGGCAAATACACAGGCCCTGCAAATGCAGCTGTTAGATCTGCAGGCTGATGTAGTGTTAAGGGAGCAATGTGAATCCTCTGATCCAGCCACCTTCTGGTTGCAGATAGTGCCAAAGGGAAAGTTTCCTGTACTTACCAAAGTTGCATTGTACACATTAACAATGTTTGGCTCTACCTATAGTTGTGAGTCAGCCTTCTCAACTCTTAACATTATTAAGAACAAATACCGCTCACAGCTGACCAATGAACATGTGCATGCATGTCTGAGAAATGCTTTGACTCCATTCCTACCCAGATTTAAGAGACTGGCAGCCAGTACTCATGCAAACTTCTCACACTGAGTTTTTTATTATGCTTATTTTTTAGTTTCTATTTCCTTTTGTTTAAAGAGGAATTGCACTTGTTTAATATTCATTGCAGCATTTGAAATATTACAAACTTTTTGTTTACAAAAATTTACTTCAAAACCAGTGTTTAAACTGAATGCCTTTACTGGTGTTTTGTTTGTTCTCTATTGTACCTTTGAATGTTTTTGCACTTTAGTTTTGAAAAGGTGTATGTGCAGAGTTCCTGTTCATATATTGCACAACAGAACTAAATATGAATAGTGATGAAGGTGATTAATCTGCACCTAATGTATTAAGTTTTTGTTTGACTTTTTATTTAATTTTTGTTGTTATTGGATTATTTAAAAGCCATTTGCAGTCAAATTAGATGAGACGAGTACTTGAATTATATTCTTCTAAATCCCTTGAATGAATTAAATGATAGTTTTCTTGTCAATTCATCGATAACGATAAAATAAAAGGGCAAAAAACTATAAATTATTGTTGGGTGTTTTTGTTTTTCCGGACCCTGGTCTACTGGGCTGCTCGGGTTTGTGGACCTCTTGCCAATTTAGTTGGGGACCCCTGATATAGATGGTCACAGTCACTGTTTATCGGTAAAAGTATATTTATTTCAAACATTTTTTTTTAAAAACATAAAATATATTAACATTAAAGGGTGGGATGTCTTTGTATGTGATTGCAATAGAATTGTGAAAATGTCTCAATTTTAAAGATAATTTCCTCTGTGTACTTTCAGCTGATTCCCTCCACAGTTTACTTTGCTCTGGATAACGGGGATGTAATGCTGCCTGACCCCACAGGCTACACTGACGGTGTTAACTCAGGCCACAGATGTGAGGTCTGTGGGGAGGAGGACCGCTCCCCCCAATCATTTTCAGGTAAGGCTTTGAATAAATGTTCATATCATTGTTGATTTGTCTGTCAAATATATTATTAATTGATTAGTCATTTGGTCCATAACAGTGAAAAATCAAATATATTTATGGCGGTTTCCTAAAACCCGAGATGATGTCATCAATGTAGTTTTTGTCCACATGCCAAAGACATTAATTTAACTGTCTTGGAGGACTATATTATCTAGAAAATATAACATTAGGAAGAGTGGAGAGAGGGGAGCTGATTCTGGATGGATCAAGTTTATATGTAGAATTTTCACAAGATCAGGCGACCCTCCCAAACATGACCCTCAAAGTAAATGAGGAGCTGAGGACAGAAGAGGAACTGGTCCTCTGTGATGCCCAAGGCTTGTCAACTCAAGTGGGACAACAGGTATGTTATACCAAAAATATCAACTGAAGAAACCAGTAACCTTTCATATAGACATTCTCAACACAGGCTCAGCAAAACACTTAGATGCATGGTTGTTGGTAGATTTTGATCTTTGTTCAGGCCTATACATAATTTTATGTACCGAAGCGTAGGGTGGCGCCATTGTACAACTCCACCGGAAGTAGATGTTTTTGATTTCTGGTCTGTTGTAAACAGAAGGAGGCTAGCTCATAACACTGCTGACAGTAAGAGATATTTACACATTTTCAACATGTCTATGTCCACAAAATGGGCACATGGATGTTTCACATTAACTGGGGGTGGCATGACGATCCTGCACCCGGCTACATTACACAGCTGGGAGGACAACATGTTGATTTGGCCAAATGTTACGTACAGTAAGATTTGCTCATACTTTGTAGAGTCCATGGCAATCGATGGAAAACCTTAAGGCATCCGAAGCATATCAATATCTACACAGCGGCAAAGTCGGATGTGTGCTGTCATACAAACACGATGGCTTTGTTTATCTGAAAGCAAACGTTGAGCCCAGCCAGTGTTTGAATAATTCTCTGCACAGCGCCTGGGTGCTGCTCAACGAAGAAGGAGACGTGCAGACCACTGGCTGTACATGTGTTGCTGGACCAGGACGATCATGTAGTCATGCAGCTGCGATTATGTGGAAGGTAAGCACAAGTTAAACATGACGTGTTGAAAGGTAAGAGCAGTAAAGTACTGCTGATAGGTGTTCAGGTTAGGAGTATGCTGTAGAAAACAATAGTGTTTTAGCCCTGATTTAAAAGAGCTGACAGTTTGACATTTCTGTCTTGAAATAGCATAAAATAATCGAGTGTAATGTGTCTGTGAGTACTGATAATACAAATAGATTTTATTTACAAAGTGAATGTCTGTAACCTAATGAACTGTAAATTAACAGGCTCTTTGTAATGCTACTCAATAATGGAAATCTGTGAACTCTCTTTAATATCTGTGCCCTGTGTTTTAAAATGTTTTATAAGTGGAAAATGCTGTGAGGCAGGGAAAACAGGACTTGCTTGCAAGGACAAGGTCATAATCCACTGTTGCTGGGATCAAAACCAGGGAATCAACACTTTGAGCTGCTCACCCATGACATCGATCCAGTGACCAATCACAATGCTTGCCATGCTTGTGGACACATTAAAGCGAAATGCGACATCTCCTAATAACAGGTTTAGTTTGAGTTTCTTTAAGGTCAGCAGAATTTGGTTGACAACGGGAAGTTTAACCAATGGCTTACTGAAGGGCAGCAATGAAGTCACCAAAGCAAAAAACTACCTTACGCACACCTGTAAACAACAATGACCTCTCATCATCAGTGACTGTGGTGTTAGCCACAGTAAGATCCTTTTCTGCCTCACACTGTGTTGCTTCATCTTCTTTGTTGATGGGCTGTTTTTTTGAGATGTAGTTGTGCTCAGCAAATGTTGGACCTTCCCACTGGGTCTGTGCATCACGATACATTGGTGTAGCAGGCTCACATGCAGGCGGGCAGGTTTCAAAGACATCCACTGCAGCAAGCTCACAAGTTTCAGTGACTTCTGAACAAGGGAGGAGAGAAAATATGAAGTAAAATTGATGCAGCTATGGAACATCACTGTCACTACATGCATCACAATTTCAAACACACAGACAAAGGTACACACACACACAAAGTATATAGCTAACAAATTACACTCTGGTTTATTGATAATTAATATTACTGCAATTTGATCATTAATATTTCTGTTAATCCAGTGTGTGTAGCCTAACAACTCATGTTTTATTTTTTGGCAACCTGCAGCTCCACTAAAGCACAGATAGCAAACTGCTAGAAACATTCTTGCAATGCTACAATGTTGATGCCAACAATATACAGAGCTGCTAAACTGTGACTAAGTTATTTTGATATTGGACATTCACATTGGCTATTTTATATTCAATGCTTATAAATCTATTATGCTCCCTGACCATGTGACTTATTCATGTCTCACCAACATGGTCATATTCCTCACATGCCACACGACTTCTTTTTCAAATATATCCTTTGTGTTTTTTTAGTAATTTTTAAAGCTGAAAAAACTGCATAAAATCTATTATTCTCCCTGAACATGTGACTTTTTCACAACAAACCAATTGTGAAACATAAATACTGATAACCTCCACACGTCACAAGACTTACATTTTTTATTTTAAAGAATATAAAGCCTTTATGCTCCCTATCCATCTGACCCATGTTGATTTCAGAAGCCCATAAAATGAAAATCCAGGCCTGCATTTTTGTTGCAGAGGCCATCAGACAGAAAACCACACAGCAGTCTGCTTCACTATCTATGCCACTAAATTCTGTGTAATGTTACTGCAATCATACGGTTGAACAGGCTCACTGACAGCTGAACTTTGTCTTTCTTCTTTCCATTGAGACAAACTTTGGTGATTCATTTTTTATAAAGATCTGGTACAGCATGCTGAATTGATCTTTCTTCAAACTTATTTCATACCTTCCAGGTTGTTCGACTTGAAAGACAGTTGGTTTGATATCAATAAGTCACATGGTCAGGAAGAATGACAGATTTATATGCTTTTTTTCCAGCTTTAAAAATTATTTAAAAATACAATGCTATGCTCAAAACAAAAAAGCAGATCCACTATCAATTTGGAGCTCAAAATGTAAGCAACTTATTATCTATAAAAATGGCCTTTAACCAGTTTTCATTCATCTATTTTATTTATGAATGTAACGTGTAAGACAATGTTGACATTACGATACTGATAGTAACAAATGATTGTTCTGATACACAGTTTATATGATTCTTGCAGACCCAATGAAGAACCCCATTGTCTGCCCCTGCTGCTGCAGCCTGATTGGCTGCTGCCAGTGCATAGACGAGTGGGCGGACTATGAACCGAGCTGCCCACGGTGCACGGATCCGGACTTTTTTAACAAATAGATTTGAAATTACAGGAATGGAGGATACAATTAAAATTTTAAGTGACTCAATTCGTGATTATTTTTTTAAAACTCTTTCATGCTTTAGTTACACTCCAGTGTAACCAAAACATGAATCAACCAAGCTGCTGGTGATTTTCTGTTATTTGGTTTTTCAGCACAGTTACTGTCCAAGCTCCTGCCTTCCATTTTTCATTTCTGAATAATTCTAGTTGTCACTTTGTTTAATTGTACTTTTCCTCACAAGAGTGATTTTGAGTTGGATTACTTATTTATTTATTTTATCTTTAATAGTCTGTTTAAGAGTGTGTTATCACTCTACTGCTACATTTTTTACATTGTATTAAATGTTCATTTGTAAACCGTTGTTTCCTGAGTGAAGTTCTTGGTACTCTTCATCAGCTCCCTCATCAGCTCCTCCAACAGCTCCCTCCACCTTGCCATCAACTGCGTCAATGTCATCAGGAGTGTTATTTTCTGAGGGGCGATGATGTGAAGATGATGAAGAGAAACCTGCTGACACAGTCTTGATTTTATATATGAAAATGTCTGTTACGAAAAGGCATGTGTCAATCAGGCCCCCAGGCATGCCTGAAAGAGGATTCAAAGCCAATGTGAACCACTCAGAAATGGCTCTAAATACCTGCTTACATAAGACAGTCACTATATAAAATAGCAAAACACCTCTAGTTTACCAAAAAGAGCAGGGGTGTCATTTATAAAAGAGAACGTGGAGTCCTTACTAAAACCCGGATATGCCGTGCGCACAAAAAAAATCAGATTTATGAAACTGTTTGCACGCACACCTGCACACAATTTTCCATTTATAGATCAGAATCCACCTGGAGAAGTTGGTACGTAGAAAAGCTGCAAATTCTGCCCCTCGTACGCCCATAATTAACCATAAATGGTCAATGCAAAGCACCTCATGAATATTTGGGTATATAAATAAGCCTTTCGCTCATACACTTTACGTGTGACAATGGCGACCGAAAGGAAAACCAAAAAAAGGAATTTCTCGGAGACGGAGATTGAAGTCCTCATTGATGAGGTGGATGGCCGGAAAGGTATTTTATTCGGGTCTCACAGCACAGGAATCTCCAACAAAAGAAAGGGCAGCGAGTGGCTGTCCGTCGCTGCTGCTGTTAATGCAGCAAGTGCAACAGAGAGGACAGTGACGGAGATCAAGTAAACTTTGTGACCCACGAATGGAGGACTTTGTGAATGAAGTGATGGATAAAATGGACATGTCGGTAGTTTGCTGCAGCAGTGGATCACAAACTTTACAAAAATCAGAGAATGACACCACGTCACTGCTTCATGCATCCATTGTGCCAAAACACCCACCTTCTTCATTACGCACAAGTATATCTGCAATGTTTCCATGTTAACGGGACCCACACTGACTTCTTATCATACTTTCTGAGAGCACGCGTCAGTCAGCAGTCTCCCTACCTCAGTATTATTATTAATCAAAGTTTTGATCGACCAACAAAAAAATGTTAATTGTTGGCCACATTTTTTTCCCGGGGAAACTCCGTCTGTTCTATTTATGAGGATATGTAGTCTGAATGATCATGTCAGAGATGCCCTGATTTAATCCCCACACTTAGATTATTTACAGAATAAATATGTGCAGCTGATGAAGATGTGCTGATGGAGGAGGAGAATTGTGTGAAGCCACCGCCATGTCACTGTGTGCTCTGTGTCTTGACGTAGGCATCTTTTTTTTAACTAAAAACCGCACTTGGTAATAAATGTGTGAAATTTACAGATATTAATGAACACTGGTGGCTCTGAGGTTTCTGTGTTAGTCTAATTTTTAACTTTACATCAACGAAAACATTTAGTGTCAGGTCCTGTGAGGTCCGTCCGGAAAATGAAGGCGAGACAGCACTGAAGAAATATGTATGTGGCGGGCGGACATTTTTTTTTGTGTGTGGATATTTTCATAATTAAAGTGACTAATAGGGAAGGGTCAATTACACACACTATTTATAGCCCAAATAAAACAGTTTGAATGGTCATGATGACGTGGATCTGTCAGTAAAGTTTGATATTTAGTGAAATAAAATGTTGGAGAGACATCAACACGTATCTGGAGGCTTCAGTTCACCACTTCACCGTCTCCAAAATGTACGTACGCCTGGTTCAGAGTTTGCTTACCGGTGCGCACATTTTACTGTCAGGTTTGTTTTTATAGATCACAAACTTTGTGTGGGAAAAGGCGTACGCCAATATCAGGCCCCGTTTTGTGCGTACGCAAGCTTTATATATCAGACCCCAGAACTCTTTTTTTTTAGACTACAAGGCACCTTTCTTCATCTGACCTATGACCTTCAACCTGGACTGTCTAAAACACTTGTAGTCAACTCATGACCTATTGGGAAATCTCCTGTGGCCCTCACCTGAAACATTAAAAACTATACCTGAACACATACAGTGGGAGGAAAAAGGAAGTGCACCCTTTGTAATTTTGTACATTTCTTCCTAAATTGGTTATAAAATGTGGTCTGATCTTAACTCAAATCACAAGAATGAGTAAACAGTGTCTGCTTAAACTAATACCTCCCAAACAATTAACATGATATTATTTTTTTTATTGGTCATTAGATGTAAAAATTCACAGGACAGGGAGGAATAAGTAAGTGCACCCCCCTGGCTAAGGATCCTCCAAGAGCTAGTTAGTCAAATTTATGAGTCAGGTGTGAGCCAACCTGAAGTTCAGTTACTGAGGTGTGGCTTAAAGCTGCCCTGCCCACTGGAAAACACACACCAGTTAAGAGTTGTCTCTTGATGAGGGGCACTGTCTGATGTGCACCATGCCTCACTCAAAAGAACTCTCTGAAGGCCTAAGATCAAGAATTGTTGATTTGTGTAAAGCTGGAAAAGGTTACAAAACCATCTCTAAAAGTCTTGATGTTCACAAATCCACGGTGAGAAAAATTGTCTACAAATGGAGACAGTTCGGCACTGTTGCTTCTCTTCCGAGGAGAGGCCGCCCTGTAAAGATGACTCCAAGGGCACAGCGCAGGATCCTCAATGAGGTAAAAAAAGAACCCTAGAGTGTCAGTGAAAGACTTACAGAAATCACTGGAACATGCCAACATCTCTGTTGACACATCTACAATATGTAAAACATTAAACAAAAATGGGTTTCATGGGAGAACACAGGAACAGGAAGCCATTGCTGTCTAAAAAGAACATTGCTGCACGTTTGAAGTTTACAAAAAAGCATTTAGATGCTTCACAGGGAAAATATTCTGTGGAGTGATGAAACCAAAGTTGAATTGTTTCGTGGAAACACACGTCATGTGTGGAGGAAAAATGGAACAGCCCACCATCATCAAAACCTTATCCCCACTGTTAAGTATGGTGGGGGGAGCATCATGGTGTGGGGCTGCTTTGCTGCCTCAGGGCCTGGACAGCTCGCCATCATCAGTGGAAAAATGAACTCACAAGTTTACCAAGATATTTTGCAGAAAAACCTGAGACAATCTGTCAAACAGTTGAAGCTCAAAAGAGGATGGGTGCTGCAACAGGACAACGACCCAAAGCACAGAGGCAAATCAACTTTAGAATGGTTTCAGAAGAATAAAATAAATGTTTTGGAGTGGCCCAGTCAAAGTCCTGACCTAAACCCAATTGAGATGCTGTGGCATGACCTCAAGAAAGCTGTTCACACCAGACATCCCAAGAATCTTGCAGAACTGCAGCAGTTTTGTGAAGAGGAATGGTGCAAGATTCATCCTGATCGTTGTGCGCGCCTAATCTGCAGCCACTGGAAATGTCTAGTTGAAGTTATTGATGCCAAAGAAGGGTCAACCAGCTTTTGAATCCAAGGGTGTACTTACTTATTCCCCCTGTGTTGTGAATGTTTACATCTTATGGCCAAAAAAATACGATAACATGTAATTGTTTGGGTGCTATTAGTTTAAGCAGACACTGTTTACTCATTCTTGTGATTTGAGTTAAGATCATACCAAATTTTATAACCAATTTAGGCAGAAATGTACAAAATTACAAAGGGTGTGCTTACTTTTTCCTCCCACTTGCATACAAGTGGGAAAAATGATCTCATTCATTGTTGTCAACATTTTAAGACCCGTGTTCTTCAGCATGTTGACGTCAGACAACCGCCCAATACATGACCAATCAGTGTAAACTACAGAGACACGCAAAGCGTCTGTGGGTCTGTTTGCATTAGTAACAGTGTGAAACAATAAGAGACGGAACCAAATGTATACAATGTAACAAAATGCGTACTTTAGTCCGTATCGTGGTCTGGACTTTCAGGTGTGAAAACACCCTTAAAGTGGAATTAACGTATACATGATCAAAGAATTATATAATCTGGATTTAAAATCAGAATAAACCAGCCACTTACTTCAGAATTAAGTTTTATTTGAACTTATCACTTTAATTTGTAGTTAGATGTTTACATGGTCATTGTGAATCTTTTAAAAGAGGAATTAAGTTTAATTTTGGAATCAAATTTCTCATGTAAATGTGATAATGGTCACTCCTACACATGTTGGCAGTTTCAACAGAGAAACTCTGCAGTATGTAAAGGTACTACCACTCCTCAAAAGTGAAGGTTCTAGTGGTAAGAAGGAAAAAAGATCTTGGTTCAATAAGCACCTGAAACTAAACATAGTACGCAATTTTGAACAGTATGTAACTATCAGAGTGAACATCACTGTAGATCAATGGTTCCCATCCTTTTTGCCTTGTGTACCCCCTGAGCCTTTTTGTCATGCCATGAGTACCCCATCACTCATACGTGTTGATGATTCTTCAAAAGTAGACTGTAATCACAATTGATTCATGAATTAAAATATTTGGTCTTAATTTCAGCATTTGAGTTCTCTGGAATTTTCTGTTTTTTGAGTCAAATTAAACATAATAACAAATAATATACTGTCTTGAAAATAAATGTGTAATCTTACTAAATAGATACAAAATCAAAATAATCAACCTGCCTTTGTTGTATAGAACTGTTTTAATGTTTACCACAGTCCACCTTTAAGCTTTTCTGAATAAGACCCCTTTAAACTGGCATTTAAACTTTTCATAAACTTTGGATCCAGAGCAACTAGATGTTTCAGCTTTTTATCCATATTTACCTGGCTGCAGGTTGGCAGCCATTTTCATTTTGGCTTGGCTCAGGTTATTATTTCCCTGGGAAATAATACAATTCTATTGGCAGGCTTAACTCAGTCCTCAAAGTTGGAAATAATAATAAATTATAATTTTCCACTTATCCCCTCAATATTCTTGCGAACCTCTTCGGGTACACGTACCCCTGGTTGGGAATCACTGCTGTAGATAATATTCATAACTAACGGCGTGTTCCCGTCGCAAATTTTTTGCGCGTTGATATTACATACAAAGTCAATGTAAAGACGAGAATTGATGCTGCATCGGGGCGTGCATAGAGCAGCGTCAAGCGTTTCCAGCTAAAAAACGCTTGACGCTTGAAGCTTGAAGCTTGAAGCTTGAAGCTTGAGTTGAAATAATTGAACTTTTAGATCGAGCGAGCGTGTTGAGCGTTGGGGCAGCCTATCAGTGTGGATGAGGAAACTGGCACTTACAAAATGCCATCATTGGCCTTGAAACTAGGCCATAATCTGAAAAAGATAGCAAACATTGTTGAGTGTGAGGGCATGATGTCAGGGGATGAAGAGCCTGTTCAAAACGCAGAAGTCTTCAGACAGCTATGCAACACTAAATGGAGTGAATGTATTTCATCTCAAGCCCTAAGAACTGTCAATGAAGCAAAACGGAATGCTCCACAGCTCCTGCCCTTCACAGAGGACGTGAAAAAATGCATCAGTGTATAGATAAGCACAGAAATGAGTTCCAACAAAAGCTTCTTGAAGAACCAAGCAAGAAAAAATTGGTCAGACCTTGCAAAACTAACACTTTGCGAGTTAATTATTTTTAACTGCAGAAGAGAGGGAGAGGTTTCAAAAATGTTGGTCAGTTCTTTTACAGCAGGACAGACTGGAACTCATCCTGATGTGGAACTGGCGTTGACTGACCTGGAGAAGAAGCTGTGTCAGCATTTTTAAAGAATACAAATTAAAGGGAACAAGGACGAAAAGTTCCACTTTTACTCACACCAGAAATGCAGGCATCAATGGAGCTGCGTGTGAAGACTCGGCATGACTGTGAAGAGCAAGCAGTCAGTTACTGTTTGCAAGGCCGCAGGCACTAACGCACTTGAGAGGATCGTATGCTATTCGGCAGATAGCTCAACGCTGTGGGGCCAGTAATCCAGAGTCAAGGAAACACATAGCCACAATGTCCAAAGTTCTAAACCTTAAAGATAATGAAATGGACAATCTCACAGACTTTTTGGGCCATGAGATCAGAGTTCACCGCCTGTACTACAGGCTGCCTGAAGGAACATTACAGCTGGCTAAGGTCAGTAAAATGCTGATGGCCCTGGAAAGAGGGACAATGGCAGAGTTCAAGGGGAAAGACTCTGGATGAGATCTCCATTGATCCACAAGGTAAAACAATTTCTGGGGTAACTGTTTTCATTATTGTTTCTCTCTTTACCCACTGAGCAATAGATGTCTATTAGACATGTCGTTATTTTTAGACCTCATTTCAACTCTACTGTGATTGCAGTACAGTTGACTGATGATGACCAAATGTAGATCAGTGTTACATTACAAAAAGCAAGGCATTACAGTAAATATGTATTGTAAAAGGTCCAGAAAGAGAAACAACTTTGCCAAAATAGTTGGAGCATCCTGGCAGTACATGTATTCAGGAAGGCATTGCAGGTAAAGATTGATGTCTTTGTAGAGAATCAGGGTCTACAGTAAAGTTTTGGACATTTAAATGTTTCTTGTGAACATTTTCAGAAATTGAAATGTTGTTTAGACGTCTATTAGGAGGCTAGTCTATGTTTAGACAGCTAAGAAAATTTCATTTTTAGACCAGTGGTAGACCGATTTTAGCCCAGACATCTAAGGACAATAAGACGTCTATTTGACCAAATGCTTAGTGGGTTAGTTTATCATTTTCCCTTTTCTTAGCTGTGCAGCCTGTGTTTTGTTTTGCTTCCCTCTTGTGGGATGTTGCTGTCCTATACTGATGAATTTGTATTCAACATTTTTATCCATGTGGCTTTTGTCTTCCTTAGAGCAAATAGCTGGGGAAAGTGACCTATCAGACATAGGTGAAGACGACCAGACTGGGATGGCTGCTTCAACTTCGTTTTCAACGCCCTCCACACCATCATCCTCCAGATCTTTAACTTCAAGCACACCTTCATCATCCTTTGGATCTTCATCAGCCTCCAGATCTCCCATTTCTAGCACACATTCATCAAGTAAGTTGACAACTATTAGGTCGTAATTTTATACTTTTTTCATATTTGTATTAATTACTTTTTTCTGCATTTCTAAAATAACAGTGGAATTATTAACTGGTGATATATAAAAAGTTTAAAATGGTTGAAATTATTTGAAATGCTTCTTAAAGGTTTCATTTATGCCTTTGAAATCGTGTTCTTTTTTAATCCATTTTTTGTATATTTATTGTTGACATTGTGAAAAATGTTGGCAACACTGAAAGATAAATAGTTATTGCAGCCTGAGGACCACAAGGGACAAAAACGTACACACTGCATCTGAACATCGTTGTAGCTCAATTTGAGGGCTCAGGACAGGTCCAACCCTGAGGACAGTTCCTGCCATAGCCTCAGGATGTTTCAGTATTGTGTGTCAGCTAATCAGTCATACAAGTCAGCAAGAAACAGCTGTAGAGCTTTGGACAAAAAAGAGTGAGGTCACCAATTATGCTTATCTGTGACAGTTCAGTGGTGCTGATGCAGACAATATGCCTGTCATTTGCAAAGAAAACCTGCAGGACACCATTAACCACTATTAAAAAGCTGACCTTCAAGTGCCCATTGTCCATCGCTGCCTGAGTCACTTCATGAGAAATGCCAAGGAGATGTGCAGGAAGTAGTAAGTCTTACAATTGAGTCTTCTTCTTCTTCTTATCATTATTATTATTATTATTATTATTATTATTATTATTATTATTATTATTATTATTATTATTATAATAATTATTGCTTCAAATGCAGCAATGCATTCACAGCATATGTTCTTCTGTACATCCTCCAGTGCTCCAAAACACCACCATCTGGCCGTGCATGTGCTGGGTCTCCTTACAACTGCAAGTACTCTGAAAGACCTTGACGACATGGTAGAAAGTGCTGCAGTTGTGTTTGGCAGCCAGTGGAGTGGGAAACATGTTGAGAAACATTTCAGGAACCTTCAGTCATGGCTGCAGAAGAAAGGAACTCAGCCAGCTGAGACGTCAAAACCCCCATGTGATTCTGATGAGCTTGAGGTAAATGACAATTTTTCAGTCAGTCAAGGGTTTAGTGCATTTCCCAAAGGCTGAGTCATGGAAACTGGCTCTTCAGTCCAGGCTCCTTACAGAGCCACATACGGGTCTGTGCCAACAGGACTTAAAAAAGTGACTGTCTGGTTCCAAAGACACGTGTTTACAGACTTGGCTACTGCATCCCATGTAAAAGTCTGACATACTGTATAGTGAGGTTGGGCTGTGGAGCACCCAGGCTCTCCAGGCTCTTTTGAAGGAGCGGAGGCTCAGAAAGGTGGAGGCGATGAGGGGGTGCAGGGCTGAAGAGGAACTCAGGAGGGTCAAAGGGGAAAGGGACAAGTTGAAGGAGAGGGTGGAGGTGTTGGAGGCCAGCCTGGCCCTCCAAAATGATGGTGAATATTTTATATTATTTTTTTGAGTCTGTTTTTTAAAAATTGATTATGAATGATTATTTATTTAATAATTATATTTGTGTTTTCATGTTTGGCAGATGTAGAAGGACGATGGGAGGAGCCTGAAGAGCCTGAGGAGCCGGGGGAGCTGGAGGAGGGTGGGAGTTAATTTAAGGAGGGTTTTTTTTTATTGTTACATGTTCCTTTAATTTTTCTGTAATTAAATAAAAAAAGTTTATATTTTCAGTTGGTTGTCTGGTTTTGTTGATTTTAAATGTTTTCATAGCTTTATACCATAGACCATATGACATGAATTCTGGTTCTTCTGGAGTGAACCTCAAGCAGACACTTGACTAACAGCAAGTTTGTAACACTTCTGCATTGTCTCAGATTTTTAGACTGGAGGTTGCTGCTTGGTTTAAACTGTGATTTAAAGTAAGGGCTGCTGTCAATCTGACTTGGTAACATTGAAGGCACAACATGTTGTAGGGTTTGAGTAAAAAGGGTCTAAAAGTTTTGTTAATTGGAAAGAGAGAAAGATAAATAGCTAAAGGAAAAATTAGTCTTAATTATAAGATAAATTGAGAGCTATTTGTCAAAACAGTAATCATGGCAAATCATTTTAAAAGGGAATTAAAAACATTTGTTGTAACATTTGGAATATTAGAAAGTTTATAGTTTGATATGTGTTTATTGTAAGGTAATTGTCTTGTGCAAATTATTAAAATTTTAAATATAATATTTCAATATAAAAGTCTATTTTAAAAGGGTTCAAAGACATTTCTAAAATGAATCTATAAATGTGATAAAATGTAAGCATTGGGCATGTGAATTGACAAACAAATGTTAATTTTGCAATACAGAAAAAAAATATGTATGTCTTTTTCTAGGTTTCTATCTAATAATTTAGAGAAATATTTACAGTCACTTGTCTAATGTAAATTGCCATAACATAGTATTCTAAGAAATGGCTTACAAGTCATTGATTATTTTGTTCTTGTCACAGTCTCAGTCTCTGCCTCAGACTGACACATGCCTGCAACAGTCTAATCAGCTAAGCTCTGCTCAGCTGTGCTCTCAGCCTCAGCCTCTCTCACAGCCTGTCACTCCCAGCTGCACCCTAATTAGCCCAGACTCACCTCACCTGTGTTCCTGCTCACATCTGCACCTCGTCTACTGCAATCAAGCCAGCTACAAAAGCCCCAGCTCCACTCTCAGTCCTTGTCAGACTGTCTTTGCACGCATGCTGAGAACCCCAGACTTGTTTCCCGGATTGATCACCCGTTGCCGACAAGTTTTGTTCCAGACTCTGCCTCATACGCCTGACCCTCGGCTTGATTCCAAGGTATCGACTAGCTTCTGTCTTCGACTCACCCATCTGCCCGAGTCCCCGGCTATTGATCCTGCTTCTGTCTCTGACGCCGAGTCCTGCCTGTCTCACTCCGTGCTGGTCTGCTTGGTAACTGATCCCTACCTGTCCTCGACGCTGAGTTCCTGCCTGTCTCACTCCGTGCTGGTCTGCTTGGTAACTGATCCCTACCTGTCCTCGACGCTGAGTTCCTGCCTGTCTCACTCCGTGCTGGTCTGCTTGGTAACTGATCCCTACCTGTCCTCGACGCTGAGTTCCTGCCTGTCTCATTCCGTGCTGGTCTGCTTGGTAACTGATCCCCACCTGTCCTCGACGCTGAGTTCCTGCCTGTCTCAATTCGCTGGTCTGCTTGGTAACTGATCCCCACCTGTCCTCGACGCTGAGTTCCTGCCTGTCGACTCATGCTGAAAGGTCCAGACTTGTTTCCCGGATTGATCACCCGCTGTCGACCAGTTTCGTCCCCAGACTCTGCCTCATACGCCTGACCCTCGGCTCGACTCCAAGGTATCGACTAGCTTCTGTCCTGCATTCATCCGCCTGTCCGAATCCTCGGCTTTCGATCCTGCTGGAGTCTCCTGTTGTCGAATCCAGCCCGCTTCTACGCTAGACCCACGTCTGGTATCCGACCCTGCTTCCGTCTCCTGTTGCCGAATCCAGCCCGCTCTACGTTGTGACCCGAGTCTGGTATCTGACCCTGCTTCCGTCTCCAGTTGCCGAACCCAGTCTGCTCTACGTTGTGCCAATCGCCTGGTGTCTGACTTCCTGCCTGTCTTCGACAACGCGAGCTCGCCTGAATCCCTCCTCCAAGTGTTCCTGAGCGCCTCAGCTCGTCTGTGCGTGAGTCAAGCCTGCTTCACCTCTTTCTATAAAGACTGTGTGAGCTTCTGTCACTGCATCGCCCTAGTCGGTAAGGCGTCCGACTGTGGACCGAGCTGTCGCGGGTTCGACCCCCGCTCAAGCCACAGCCTGTTCTCTGTTTCAACGGTGTGGGTGTCAGTTTTGGACTCCTCTGAGGTGCTGCCATCAGAGGAGTGTTCACCTCTTAAGTTCGCTGGTGCGGGTTGAAGCCCCGCACAACTATGAGCAACTCAACTGTAAAGACTGTTTGAGCTCCTCTCCGTCCCCAGCCTCTTCCCTGAAAAGGCTGTGGGAACCGACAGCTGTTCAGCTCTGGGTTAGCTCAGTCAGGAGAGCGCCTGTCCACAGATCTCCTGGTCGCGGGTTCGCAACCCGCACTGAACTGTTTCTGAACTTGGTTAATAAAGACTGTTCAAATCAAACTGCTTGCTTCTGGGTCCTACCTGCAAACGTGTCAGTACAGTCTGACCAGAAGATGGACCCAGCAAGTAGCATTCCCTTTCCAATGGACAGATTAGAGAGGGTTGAAGGGGTGCTAGCCAATCAGGAAGGACTGATTGTTGCATCTGCCAGCCACCTTCAAAGAGTTTTGGATAGTTTAACTCGGACAGTCACTGAATTAGCCTCCCAGCTACAAGCTCGTTCAGCCTCTCAGCCCCGTAATGGTCCGACTCCAGCCTCTCAGCCCAAGGTTAGTCCAAGCCCTTCGTCCGAAGCCCTGCGGACCCAAAGCCCTTCGTCCGAGGCCCTGCGGACCCTCTGCACCTCGTCCGAGGCCCTGCGGACCCCAAGCCCTTCGTCCGAGGCCCTGCGGACCCCAAGCCCTTCGTCCGAGGCCCTTCGGATCCCAAGCCCTTCGTCCGAGGCCCTTCGGACCCAAAGCCCTTCGTCCGAAGCCCTGCGGACCCAAAGCCCTTCGTCCGAGGCCCTGCGGACCCTCTGCACCAGGTCCGAGGCCCTGCAGACCCCCTGTTCCTCGTCCGAGGCCCTGCGGACCCCCTGTTCCTCGTCTGAGGCCCTGCGGATCCCCTGTTCCTCGTCCGAGGCCCTGCGGACCCCCTGTTCCTCGTCCGAGGCCCTGCGGACCCCCTGTTCCTCGTCCGAGGCCCTGCGGACCCCCTGTTCCTCGTCCGAGGCCCTGCGGACTCCCTGTTCCTCGTCCGAGGCCCTGCGGACTCCTTGTTCCTCGTCCGAGGCCCTGCGGACCCCCTGTTCCATGTCCGAGGCTCTGCGGACCCCAAACCCTTTGTCCGAGATCCTGCGGACCCCAAGCATCCAGTGCTCCAGGTCCGAGGCCCTGCAGACCCCCTGTTCCTCGTCCGAGGCCCTGCGGACCCCCTGTTCCTCGTCCGAGGCCCTGCGGACCCCCTGTTCCTCGTCCAAGGCCCTGCGGAACCCCTGTTCCATGTCCGAGGCTCTGCGGACCCCAAACCCTTTGTCCGAGATCCTGCGGACCCCCAGCATCCAATGCTCCAGGTCTGAGGCCCTGCGGACCCCCTGTTCCATGTCCGAGGCTCTGCGGACCCCAAACCCTTTGTCCGAGATCCTGCGGACCCCCAGCATCCAGTGCTCCAGGTCTGAGGCCCTGTGGACCCCTGTTCCTCGCCTGTGGCCCTGCAGACCGCCTGCTCTTCGCCTGTGGCCCTGCAGACCGCCTGCTCTTCGCCTGTGGCCCTGCAGACCGCCTGCTCTTCGCCTGTGGCCCTGCAGACCGCCTGCTCTTCGTCTGAGAACCAGCAGACGCCCTGCTCTCGTCCTGAGACCCAGCAGACGCCCCTGCTCTCTGTGGCCCTGCAGACTCCCTGCTCCTCGCCTGTGGCCCTGCAGACCGCCTGCTCTTCGTCTGTGGCCCTGCAGACCGCCTGCTCTTCGCTCTGTGGCCCTGCAGACCGCCTGCTCTTCGTCTGTGGCCCTGCAGACCGCCTGCTCTTCGCTCTGAGAACCAGCAGACGCCCTGCTCCTCGCTCTGTCGCCCTGCAGACCGCCTGCTCTTCGCTCTGTGGCCCTGCAGACCGCCTGCTCTTTCGTCTGAGACCCAGCAGGCTCCCTGCTCCTCGCCTGAGACCCAGCAGGCTCCCTGCTCCTCGCCTGAGACCCAGCAGACTCCCTGTCCTTCGCCTGAGTCCCTGCAGACTCCCAGCTCTTCGCCTGAGTCCCTGCAGACTCCCAGTCCTTCGCCTGAGGCCCTGCAGACTCCCAGTCCTTCGCCTGAGGCCCTGCAGACTCCCAGTCCTTCGCCTGAGGCCCTGCAGACTCCCAGCTCTTCGCCTGAGGCCCTGCAGACTCCCAGCTCTTCGCCTGAGGCCCTGCAGACTCCCAGCCCTTCGCCTGAGGCCCTGCAGACTCCCAGTCCTTCGCCTGAGGCCCTGCAGACTCCCTGCTCTTCGCCTGAGGCCCTGCAGACTCCCTGCTCTTCGCCTGAGGCCCTGCAGACTCCCTGCTCTTCGCCTGAGGCCCTGCAGACTCCTGTCCTTCGCCTGAGGCCCTGCAGACTCCCCTGTCCTTCGCCTGAGGCCCTGCAGACTCCCTGTCCTTCGCCTGAGGCCCTGCAGACTCCTGTCCTTCGCCTGAGGCCCTGCAGACTCCCTGTTCTTCGCCTGAGGCCCAGCAGACCACTAGCCTCCAGTGCACCTCTCCTGACGCCTCGAGACCACCAGCCTCCAGTGCACCTCTCCTGACGCCTCGCAGACCACCAGCCTCCAGTACTCCTTGCCCGAGGACCTGCAGACCCCTGTTCTTTGCCCGAGGACCTGCAGACCCCTGTTCTTGCCCGAGGACCTGCAGACCCCTGTTCTTGCCCGAGGACCTGCAGACCCCCTGTTCTTGCCCGAGGACCTGCAGACCCCCTGTTCGCCTCGAGGACCTGCAGACCCCTGTTCTTCGCCCGAGGCCCCGCGAGACTCCGTGTTCTTCGCCTCGAGGCCCCAGAGACTCCGTGTTCTTCGCCCGAGGCCCCGCGAGACTCCGTGTTCTTCGCCCGAGGCCCCGCAGACTCCGTGTTTTTCGCCTTGAGGCCCGCACACTCAGCCTTTTTCGGCTTGAGGCCTCAAGACACTCCGTGTTGCTCGCCTGAAGCCCAGCAGACGACCAGCCTTCAGTGCTCCTCGTCCATGGACCTGTGCCTTCCTGAACTCTGCGCTGCCCCTGGAGGGCCTCTGGGTCGCCTCTCTGAACTCTGCGCTGCCCCAGGAGGGCCTCTGGGTCGCCCCCCTGAACTCTGCGCTGTCCCAGGAGGGCCTCTGGGTCGCCCCCCTGAACTCTGCGCTGTCCCAGGAGGGCCTCTGCGCCTCTGAACTCTGTGCTCCTCTGTCTCACCCACCTGAACTTGACTCCTCCCTTGACCTCCTCCCTAAGAGGTCGCCTTCTCACCTGAACTCAGTGATAACTCCGGCTCTGAAAAGTACTGAGGTACCCTTCCCACCCGCCCTGCCCCTGTTGATGTTGTTGGGACGTCAGGAGCCGTCCCTTGAGGGGGGGGTTCTGTCACAGTCTCAGTCTCTGCCTCAGACTGACACATGCCTGCAACAGTCTAATCAGCTAAGCTCTGCTCAGCTGTGCTCTCAGCCTCAGCCTCTCTCACAGCCTGTCACTCCCAGCTGCACCCTAATTAGCCCAGACTCACCTCACCTGTGTTCCTGCTCACATCTGCACCTGCCTACTGCAATCAAGCCACCTACAAATGCCCCAGGACCACTCTCGGTCCTTGACAGACTGTATTTGCACGCATGCTGAGAACCCCAGACTTGTTTCCCGGATTGATCACCCGCTGTCGACAAGTTTTGTTCCAGACTCTGCCTCATACGCCTGACCTCGGCTTGATTCCAAGGTATCGACTAGCTTCTGTCTTCGACTCACCCATCTGCCCGAGTCCCCGCCTATTGATCCTCCTTGTGTCTCTGACGCCGAGTCCTGCCTGTCTCACTCCATGCTGGTCTGCTTGGTAACTGATCCCTACCTGTCCTCGACGCTGAGTTCCTGCCTGTCTCACTCCATGCTGGTCTGCTTGGTAACTGATCCCTACCTGTCCTCGACGCTGAGTTCCTGCCTGTCTCACTCCGTGCTGGTCTGCTTGGTAACTGATCCCTACCTGTCCTCGACGCTGAGTTCCTGCCTGTCTCATTCCGCGGCTGGTCTGCTTGGTAACTGATCCCCACCTGTCCTCGACGCTGAGTTCCTGCCTGTCTCAATTCTGCTGGTCTGCTTGGTAACTGATCCCCACCTGTCCTCGACGCTGAGTTCCTGCCTGTCGACTCATGCTGAAAGGTCCAGACTTGTTTCCCGGATTGATCACCCGCTGTCGACCAGTTTCGGCCCCAGACTCTGCCTCATACGCCTGACCTCGGCTCGACTCCAAGGTATCGACTAGCTTCTGTCCTGTATTCATCCGCCTGTCTGAATCCGGCTTTCGATCCTGCTGAAGTCTCCTGTTGCCGAATCCAGCCCGCTCACGCTAGACCCACGCCTGGTATCCGACCCTGCTTCCGCCTCCTGTTGAATCCAGCCCGCTTCTACGCTAGACCCGAGTCTGGTATCTGACCCTGCTTCCGTCTCCAGTTGCCGAACCCAGTCTGCTCTACGTTGTGCCAATCGCCTGGTGTCTGACTTCCTGCCTGTCTTCGACAACGCGAGCTCGCCTGAATCCCTCCTCCAAGTGTTCCTGAGCGCCTCAGCTCGTCTGTGCGTGAGTCAAGCCTGCTTCACCTCTTTCTATAAAGACTGTGTGAGCTTCTGTCACTGCATCGCCTGGGTGGCTCAGTCGGTAAGGCGTCCGATCAGGACCAAGCTGTCGCGGGTTCGACCCCGCTCAAGCCACAGCCTGTTCTCTGTTTCAACGGTGTGGGTGTCAGTTTTGACTCCTCTGAGGTGCTGCCATCAGAGGAGTGTTCACCTCTTGTTCGCTGGTGCGGGTTGAAGCCCCGCCAAGAATCAGCTACTCCCTGTAAAGACTGTTTGAGCTCCTCTCCGTCCTCAGCCTCTTCCCTGAAAAGGCTGTGGGAACCGACAGCTGTTCAGCTCCGGGTTAGCTCAGTCAGGAGAGCGCCTGTCCACAGATCTCCTGGTCGCGGGTTCGCAACCCGCACTGAACTGTTTCTGAACTTGGTTAATAAAGACTGTTCAAATCAAACTGCTTGCTTCTGGGTCCTACCTGCAAACGTGTCAGTTCTGTGCTGAAATGAAGGCTTTTTTAAAGAGTTATTGACGTTTTGGCACAACATGAATGAGGTAGACAAAGAAAAATGGGGGTTTAAATATACTGAGTGCAAAGGAATGTGTGAGGTGGTTTTCAAACATTGATTTAGGACTGAAAGCTTGAAAGAAAGCTGAGGCACTCAGAGGTACTAATTTAAAAAGCCTTTATTCCATCAGGGCTACAAGATCATAAAAACATGCCAACATGTTTCAGCCATCTAGGCCTTCATCAGGGCTGTTACAAAATGGCTGCCAATCTACTTCCTTTATAGGTTGTTGGACAGGTCACGTGATTTTGAATTGTCACATGATCAGACTAAAGGTTATTTCATTCAATGCAGTAAAACAGCCAGTTAAACAAATTCAACAACAGTAAAGATCTTTTCAAACTTTACATTAAATACACTCTGGTAGTGTTTTTTTAAGTATTTAAAATGATGGAGCTAAAGAAACTACAAAAAAGGGGAGAAGTCTAGTTCTCCATTCAGACCAGGAAATTGTGTAGCTTTTAATGTATATACCCAGAAAGACTCTTTGTAATAGCTTTTTTAATCTGTCTCCTCCTCTGATAGAACTTTGTATATATTCAATACCTGATATCTTCAGAGAGTTGCAGCTACCATGATTTGCCTCTTTATAATATAATGCCATACGATATTGTGGATTGCCCGTTCTAATTGTCTGTTTATGTTCAGCCAGTCGTGCTTTCAGTTTGCGCTTAGTTCTCCCGATGTAAAAAAAATCCACAAGGACATTCAAGTCTGTAAATCACAAAATAAGTATTTCAGTTTACAAAAGACTTAATCTCAAACTTCTGGCCTGTTGTAACATCTGTGAAAAAACTCATCCTTAACATATTTTCACAATGATTGCAATTACCACATTTATAATCACCTGTTTTGGAGTCTAACCAGGTCTTTTTTGTTTTAGGGGGTAGATAGCTTCTCACTAGTTTATCACTTAAGGTAGGAGCTCGTCTGAAGCTGATAGTTGGAGTGTCAGGAAGGGCTTCTCTGAGAGATGTATCACTTTTCAATATGTCCCAATTTCTCTTTATTATTTGTTTGATTTGATTTGCTTTGCAGCTATACTGTGTCACAAAATAAACTTGATTAGATGGATATTGTTGCCTTTGTTTTTTAACCAGTAGCTGCTCTCTGGGAAGGTCTTTAGCTTTATTGTAAGCAGTAGATAAAGTCTCATCTGAGTAGCCTCTCCTTTCAAATCTGTATCTCAGATCTAGTGCATTTTTTTCAAAATCATCTGGTGAATCACAGATTCTTTTAACTCTCTGAAACTGGCCAAAAGGGATGTTATCAATAAGCCAGGGAGGGTGAAAACTGTCTGCTCTCAGAATGGTGTTACGGTCAGTTGGTTTTCTAAACATAGTTGTATGCAGGTCACCAGCTTCGTCTTTGAAGATCTTCATATCTAGAAAATTGATATTTTCAGATGAAAATTCTAAGCTTAACTTTAAATTTTTGTTTGTTTTATTAAGATATGAATGAAAATTATGAAGTTCTAATTCTGAGCCTGACCAAAGTAAGAGAATATCATCTATGTATCTACCCCACCAGATAATTTTATCTAAGTAGACATTCTGACTGGAAAACACAAACTTCTCCTCCCAGTGCCCCATGAATAGGTTAGAATAGTTTGGTGCAAAGCATGCTCCCATAGCTGTACCTTTTCTCTGTCTATAAAACTGATTCTGGAAGAGAAAAACATTGTTAGTCAAAGTCCATTGTGTTAGTTGCAAGATGAATCCAGCAGGGGGCGTCGATCCTGGTTGACTCTTCTCCAGGTAGTATGATAGAGCTTCCAACCCCTCTTTATGATCAATATTAGTGTAAAGGGACTCAACATCCATAGTGACTAGGAGAGCTGACCCAATGTTCTTAATTTCTTTGATTTTATTGAGTACATGTGTACTATCTTGAATAAAAGAGGGTAGCTCTAACACAAATGGCTTGATGTAAAAGTCCACAAATTTAGAAGCTGGTTCGCTGATAGATTCATTCCCACTTATAATTGGTCTTCCAGGGGGGTTTTCTAAGTTCTTATGAACTCTCCAAAAACCCATGCAGCACTCCATGCAATTATTTTCAAAGTAACATTGATTTAGGACTCTTGAAAAGGTGGATTTTGCAGACATGGGGGAAATGCATGCATGTATTCCAGAAAAGTAAAAAAAAGTTCAAAATCACTATTTGACTTAAGAGACGTGTTGTTTTCTAAAGGTGCTATGAGGAGAATCTATTACCGGCGAAATAAAGACTCTGCTACCCATGAGCACGCGCGCCGACTGTCGTAATGCTGCCTTCCAGTAACCTCGGAAATAGGAGTGACATCACCTCCGACTTATTGGCGTTCCAGTTGGAGTCAGAAAAAAACATGCCGATCTACCAGGCTATTGTTAGCTGTTCATGGTGTATATGGCTGGCTAGCTAAATGCACGAAAATAACACACACACATATGCAGAGTAAATTGCTGAAGTCAGTAAATATATTTGTTTGAATGAATTTCTGCCTCATTTGTCAGACATCCATCCCCACCTCAACCAAATCCCCGCTGCTGCTGGTAAAGTCTCACTCTGAACTCTCTTCCAAACTTGAGAGCCCTGCTTTCTTCATGTGTTTCAGTCCCGTGTGGCCTGATTAGCTGATGCTGATCACCTGAGCTTCAAATCAATCAAACCAGTGAGCAGGAGGACAGAAGACAGCTGGTGAAGAAGAGAGATTCTCCAGAGTGAGACATGTTTTAGCCGTGATCCTGCAGATATCTGCAGCTTTTAGCAACATGTCCTCATGAGGCCTGGTCATGGTTCAACAGCAGTTCCTGGAACATGAGGCCAAGACGTTTGTGCACATTCACACATGTATGTAACTTCTGCACATGGATTCTCAAATCAAGTCCTTTAATTGAAGTTTACACAGACATGCAGCTCCTGTCCAGGTCTTGATGAGAGCAGGTGAAGGAGAGATGATGATCATCATTTACAGCTCCATTTGAACACTTTCAACATTTTACTGACAAAGAATTGTGGGTTCTCATTTTGACTGAAGTCGCCAAAGACAAAAAACACACACCCTAATTTTGATCTTTTTTTTGTTCTATTGATTTTCTGTTTGTTAAAAATGATTGCAGATCAAGTTTTGTTACTTTTTTGTCAAAATGATTCTCATTTCTGTTTTCTTTGTAGAATAATATAAGGTACAGGAAAAAAACATCATTTACATGACACAAAAATCACAAAGTGTAAACATTAAGGTCATTCATTCTTGAAAATATAAATGTACCATTAATTCTGTACTATATAGTATCAAACAAAAAAACAAGCATCTATAGGCAAAGAATCTACAAATAAGTATATATTATAGTTTATGGTAACCTCCTGGGTTGGTCAAATGATTCCAAGAGTAAACCTTAATGGCAGCTTAGCAGCAGCAGCAGCAGCAGCCACCACCAGGCTCAATCTCAGTTTAAATTTGAGAAATTTAAGCTTCCTGGAGTAGCAGCATGCCGCCAAAGGGGGCACTGACAGCTGAGGATGGAGATGAATTTAAAAAGACCCTGGAGTTTCTCGCTGAGGAGATTTCTGCAGTTAGACAACAGCAGAAAAGTCTCCTGGGGCTGTTGGAGGAGGTGAAGACTCTCCGGATCCAGAACGCCGAGAAGGACCGGCGTCTGGTGGAACTGGAGAACAGAGTAACAGAGTAGCAGACTTAAGGTGCGTTCACACCGCAAGCGACCCAGCTACCAAAGTCGCGTCGCCCACTGAGGTAGCGTCGCGCGTCCATAAATAGCCTACCTGTTTGGTCGCCTGGTGTCGGCCGTCGGTCGGTGACGTCACGTCCGCTCGAGTTTTACCGCGTTCGTATCATTTATCCCATAATAGGCTGTATAAGCGGACATTATTCCAGCCGTGTCCTTTTCACTGACTTATCAAACACAAAACTCTGCGGCTGATGATGCAGCAGCATCCTCTGTGAGTTTACTGCGTTCCGTCTGCAAATGTCCTCACTGAGATTAGTTCCGCCTATGCGGAAGTCATCTGCCCTGTAGTCCGGATGAATAACAGCACCGTCACACGTACACACACCGCTGATTGGCTGATGCTGCACAGCCACGCACGACATCGCCTGAATAGATCAACTTTTTTTTTAACTTTGACATCGCGCGACGAGTGAAGCGGTCGTCTTGTCGCCAGCTGTCGCGTCGCGGGAGGGTTAGCCCCGCCCCATCGCGGCTGTACATTGACTTTGCATTGAGAGTGATCGCCGAGGTAGTACAGGTAGCGTCCGGTGTGAACGCACCTTTAGAGCAGTACTCCAGGATCAACGAGGTAATTGTTACCGGTCTCCATATCAAACCCCGGTCATACGCCCGGGCAGTGACTGCTGACAAAAGGGGGGAGCCCAGTGAGCAGGATGACAGGTCTGTGAGCAACAGGTGGCTGCCTTCTTTCACTCAAAAGGGGTTGACATGGATATAAACAACATTGAGGCATGCCACCCCCTACCACCGAGAAATGACAGTAATACATCAGCCATCATCATGAGATTTGTAAACAGAAAACACAAGTCTGCACTATTGAAACAGGGAAGGAAACTTAAAGGAACAAACGGATTCATCAACGAGAACCTCACAAAACAGAACTCTGACATTGCAAGAAAAGCACGCTATCTGAAGAAACAAGGAAAAATTCAAAGCACATGGACATATAACTGTAAAGTACTAATCAAGCTAAACAGAACACCAGAGCAAGCAAAAACAGTTGTCCTCAGAAACATAGAGGAGCTGGACCGGTACCAATGAGCATCGTGGACTGCACTGGAAGTGGGCAGGTTTAACTGAGCAATGAAAGATACCAGAAGGAGCAACAAAAGAGACTGGACTGGTAAGTCAACAAACTCTACATGGTACACAGTTATATGACTCAAACTGCAGCAGAGAATAAAGAACACATATCTCAGAGGATTAAAGAATACCATCAACTGGAACTTACTACATGTGACTACAGCATTCTGGATACGGAACAGCACATTGACCCGGACATTCATTTTTTTTCTTCTAGTAACAATACATGCCATTACTACACGAGTGATCAATACAACTGTAACATTAACTTAGATGACAAGTTGTCAATTATCCACTTCAACAGCAGAAGTCTGTTTACAAACTTTGGCAATATCAAGGATTATCTTCATTCATTTTCACATCCATTTAGCATTATTGCAATCTCAGAAACTTTAACAAGGACAAAGGAGTGGACTTTGAGCTCAAAGACTATGAACTTTCATAGAACAACAGACAGTCTAAAGGTGGAGGCGGGGGGGCAATATATGTCCATAGAGACTTCAGCTTTAAGGTTGTTGAGGCTATGACTGTGGTAGTTTAAAGTGTTCTTGAATGCATCACAGTTGAGATCTGCATAGACAATGGAAAAAATGCTATTGTCAGTTGCATTTATAAAACACCAGGCTCCAGTGTTGATGTTTTCAGAGAATGGGTGGAAAGCGTGTTTATGAACATAGCTAACAAAAATATTTTCATATGTGTGGATTTTAATATTGATCTGTTGAATCCCAGCAATCACAGAAGTACTGAGGACTTTATTAATGCAATGCAAAGTATGAGCCTCCTGCCTACAATCACTAAACCCACCAGAGACTATTATTGATAACATATTCACCAATGTAATTGACTATAAAACCAATGGAATATTAATCAGTGATATCAGCGACCACTTGCCAGTGTTTACAGTATTTGATATGAATTACAGGAACAAGATTGATAATCATAAACAGTTTAGAAGAAGAAGGAATGAAGAATCGCTCACTGCTCTAAAACAGGAATTAAAAAAGAAAGACTGGGATAATGTTTATAATGCAGCAGATGTTAACAGTGCATATAATGCATTTATTTCATTATTATTGACATTATATAATAAACACTGCCCCATTATAGAATATAACAAAAGGAAAGCTTACAATAATTGTCCTTGGTTAACTAAAGGTTTGCAGAATGCCTGTAAAAAGAAGAATTCACTGTATAAGAACTTTATAAGACAGAGAACTGAAATGGCACAAAAAAAAATATATATATAAAAACAAGTTAACTGCTATTATGAGAGTGTCCAAAAACAATATTACCAGAATAAATTTGTTGAAAATAAAAACAATATTAAAGAGATTTGGAATAATCTAAACAAAATCATTTGAGAGGGGGCCAAACAAAACAATTTGCCTAAATATCTTATGATAAATGATTCTAAGAACTGTAATTTGGAGGAGATGACAAACAGCTTTAATCATTTTTTGTTAATGTAGGCTCTGATCTTGCTAAAGAAATATCTGATACACGGCCAGATAATGAGCAAATGAAAAACTTCTGTGGAATAACCCCTGCTCAATGTTCATCAACAAGGTGGAGGAAACTAAAATTATTGAAATATTGAATAAATGTAAAAACAAAAAATCTACTGACTTTAATGACATTGACATGTCATTACTTAAGGTGCTCGTTGAAGGGATTTCAAAGCCACTTACACATATATGTAACTTATCTTTCCAAACCGGTTCATTTCCTGATCAAATGAAAATTGCTAAAGTCATTCCATTGTATAAATCTGGGAGCAAACACAGCCGCACCAACTACAGAGCAGTTTCACTCCTCCCTCAGTTCTCTAAGATACTGGAGAAACTTTTCAATAAGACTTGATGGATTCATAGAAAAACACAACTTATTTTTAGAGAGTCAGTATGGGTTCAGATTTAAAAGATCAACCTCACATGCAATAATACAATCAACAGAGGAAAACGCCAATGCAATAGATAAAAAGCAATATGTGATCAGAGTATTTATTGATTTGAAAAAAGCATTTGATACAATCAACCATAACTTACTATTTAATAAACTGGAGAGATGTGGAATCGGAGGCATTGTATTAGACTGGATCAAAGCTATTTGAATGGCAGAAAGCAGTTTGTGAAGCTGGGTAACCATTGCTCAACTTGCTTGGACATTGCTTGTGGTGTCCCACAGGGTTCAATATTGGGACCCAGACTGTTTATTCTTTACATTAAACCAACACTATGTAACTTTTCAAACATGATATAATCCTTCGATGTTCATTGTGATGGTCCACCACTTTACAATGAGTTCAATGAAACCTCTGGAGTGGTCTGTATCCCTTTAACTGGCGCTATGTAACTTCGAGTTGGATGGTAGGAACCCTGCCACACTAAAAACTACACGTTTGGACTGCTTTACGGCATATGTCACTTCCCCTGCTTCCCGATTCGTTTACAATACGGAAGTCTCAGCGAAAGCCAGTCGCGGAGCTTTATCCATGGTGGAGGCAACAACGTAAGGAAGAGAAAAGTTTTGTCGGAGAATACAAAAATACAAAGAAAGCGAGAGAAAAACAAGCTCAATGCTCGGACCAGAATAAACATCGGTTCAGCGTTCACTCGCTGGCGTGAAATAAAAGACGAGGAGGGATGTCCGACTACTTTCAGGTATGTTGGGCGACTAATGTATGATGAAGTTCCTCAAAAAACTTGACAGGAAAAAAGTACAGCACAAGAAATCCAGAACATACCAGTATGTAGTTTGGTTTAGACCTATTTCAAGTGTGTGACATCACCAGCTCATCATTGTCTTTACTTTTATTTACTTCATCACTTCAACAGGACGGGGGCAACTTCACAGTAATAAAACCAAGTTGAACTTAGCGATTTTTAACATCGTCATTTAGTCAAAAATAAACACATTACCTCGTCGTTATCCATCCTGCAAACAGCCGCCAAAGACAGAATATTTTTAGCGAAGTCCTGGCTTCCGTGATTCGCATACAAAATAAATGCACGCGACCGGCAGATCTGTATCCTTACGACAGTATGCGCGCACTAGAGCTCATGGGTAGTTGAGTTCTCGCTCCGGTCAAGCGGAGATCCTCCGTAGTGCTGCTTTCATGAAACTGTCAAGTTTCTGATCTGATGAAGCTCATTATTTTTGCTGATGATACTAGTATCTTTTGTTCCAGTAATAATTTGAATCAGTTACAGAAGATAATCAGCAACGAACTGAAGAAACTAAAAGCATGGTTTGATTATAATAAGTTATCTTTAAATACGAGCAAGACAAAATTTATGTTATTTGGGAATCACAGAGTTAACATGCAGGTCCAGATAGAAATAGATGGAGTTGAGATTGAAAGGGTGCATGAAAACAGATTTCTAGGGGTGGTCATGGATGACAAGCTTAGCTGGAAATCACATATTAAACATGTACAGTCCAAAGTTTCAAAAAGCATTGCAGTTATAAACAAGGGAAAACATATCCTGGATTCCAAGTCACTTCACACTCTTTACTGTTCTTTAGTTCTGCCATACTTCATGTACTGTGCTGAGGTTTGGGGAAATAACTACAAAACTCCATTACAGTCACTAATCACTTACAGAAGAAAGCAATAAGAACCATACATAAGTTCGGCTATAAGGAACATACCCACCAGCTATTTCAAAAGTCAAGATTACTAAAATTGCTTGACATTGTTTCTTACCAGACGGCAATAATAATGCACAAGGCAAGAAACAATCAACTACCAGAAAACATTCAAAGTTTGTTTAGTAACCATGAAGGAGGTTACAATCTGAGAGGTGAAGACAACTTTAAAATATTAAGTAGACGCACAAACATTAATCGCTTCTGTGTATCTGGTATCGGGGTGAGCATATGGAACAGCTTAAGTGAGGAAATGAAGAAATGTACAAAATGATGATTTTTGCAAGATACCATAATGAAGAGAATTAAGAGTCTGAAAATATTATATGGTTATTAGAAATAATGATGGTTTGAGTATTCTGTATATCTGTGTGATATTATAATTACTATTGTGGATGGAAGTTTTCTGTTGCAATGTCCAAGCATGAAATAAGGGTGCATGGACATAGTTGTCTATGAGTATATGTACAGTAAGTGCATAACATCTACATTTGTTTGCAAACAATTGTTTGGTCAAGGGGTGGGAATTAATAAGTTTTTACTTCATCCCAGTCATTTTTGGATATGTGATTAGATAATGTCTGTTTGTTTTGTTTGTATTTTTTTTCTGTCTTTGACAGTGATTTTACTTTAACCTCATGTTCCAAATAAATTTCAATCAATCAAAAAAGTGGGCAAAGTGGAGGATGAAGAGGCGTGATTAAAGTCCCCAGAGATGAGGAGGAGGGCCTGAGGGTGTTTGGTCTGTAGACAGCTGACTGCAGAGTGCAGGGTCTCACATGCAAAGGCTGATTATTACAGTTGGCCTGACACAGGCAGACTAATGCAGCACCATTCTTTAACAGTTACTATGGCAACGAGGGGGAGGAGGCAGAACATGTTCCTTTGATCTTCCATTGCTGCTGATTGGACCTCTGGATCAAAGGACATTCCTCTGGAGCTGCTTTGGTGATCCCATCAGTTCATATATGGACATAGACTCTGATATGTCTACAGAAGTGATCAGGATTGTGCAGACTGAATTCAACAATCAGAACGAGAACAACGAACAACGCAGAGGTAAGTACACAGACCAAAGTTTTGGTCAAGCAGATCTCAATCTGCTTGGTACCGACTAAAGATAGTCCTTCATCTGTCAGAGATACTGAGGAGAAAAGAACACTCTTCACAGACGGAGATCTGCTTGGTACCTACTAAAGATAGTCCTTCATCTGTCACAGATACCGAGGATGGCAGACACTCTTCACAGACGGAGATCTGCTTGGTACCTACTAAAGATAGTCCTTCATCTGTCACAGATACCGAGGATGACAGACACTCTTCACAGATGGAGATCTGCTTGGTACCTACTAAAGATAGTCCTTCATCTGTCAGAGATACTGAGGAGAAAAGAACACTCTTCACAGACGGAGATCTGCTTGGTACCTACTAAAGATAGTCCTTCATCTGTCACAGATACTGAGGATGACTGACACTCTTCACAGATGGAGATCTGCTTGGTAACTTCTGAACATAGTCCTACATCTGTCATGGATACTGAGGACAACAGTTACTCTTCACAGATGGAGATCTGCTTGGCAACTAATGAAGACAGTCCTACATCTTTCACACATAATGAGGACAACAGTTACTCTTCACAGATGGAGATCTGCTTGGCAACTAATGAAGACAGTCCTACATCTTTCACACATAATGAGGATGACAGTTACTCTTCACGGATGGAGATCTGCTTGGTAGCTAATGAAGATAGTCCTACATCTGTCACAGATACTGAATGCTGCAGTTACTCTTCACAGATGGAGATCTGTTTGGTGACTAATGAACATAGTCCTACATCTGTCACAGATACTGAGGACTACAGTTACTCTTCACAGATGGAGATCTGCTTGGTAACTAATGAGGATAGTCCTCCATCTGTCACACATACTGAGGACTACAGTTATTCTTCACAGATGGAGGACTATCTTCAATAGTCACAAAGCAGATCTCCATCTGTCACACATACTGAGTACTACAGTTACTCTTCACAGATGGAGATCTGCTTGGTAACCAATGACGATAGTCCTACATCAGTAACAGATACTGAGGACTGCAGTTACTCTTCACGGATGGAGATCTGCTTGGAAACTAATGAAGATAGTCCTACATCTGTCACAGATTCTGAGGACAACAGTTACTCTTCACAGATTGAGATCTGCTTGGTTACTAATGAAGATTTCCTACATCTGTCACAGATACTGAGTACTGTAGTTACTTTTCACATATCGAGATCTGCTTGGTTACTAATGAAGATGTCCTACATCTGTCAAAGATACTCAGGACGACATTTACTCTTCACAGATGGAGATCTGTTTTGTGACTACTGAAGATAGTCCTACATTTGTCACACATACTGAGGATTGCATTTACTCTTCACAAATCGAGATCTGCTTGGTAACTACTGAACATAGTCCTACATCTGTCACACATACTGAGGACTACAGTTACTCTTCACAGATGAAGATCTGCTTGGTTACTATTGAAGATAGTACTACATCTGTCACACATACTGAGGATTGCATTTACTCTTCACAGATCGAGATCTGCTTGGTAACTACTGAACATAGTCCTACATCTGTCACAGATACTGACGACGACAGCTACTCTTCACATATGGAGATCTGCTTGGTAGCCAATGAAGATTGTCCTACATCTGTCAGAGATACTGAGGACCACAGTTCGTCTTCACAGATGGAGATCTGCTTGGTTACTAATGAAGATGTCCTACATTTGTCACAGATACTGAGGACTACAGTTACTCTTCACAGATGGAGATCTGCCTGGTTACTAATGAAGATAGTGCTACATCTGTCACAGAATCTGAGGACTACAGTTACTCTTCACAGATGGAGATCTGCTTGGTAGCCAATGAAGATTGTCCTACATCTGTCACAAATACTGAGGACGACATTTACTCTTCACAGATGGAGATCTGCTTTGTCACTATTGAAGATAGTCCTACATTTGTCACACATACTAAGGATGACTGACACTCTTCAGAGATGGAGATCTGCTTGGTAACTCATGAACATAGTCCTACATCTGTCACAGATACTGAGGACTACAGTTACTTTTCACGTATCGAGATCTGCTTGGTTACTAGTGAAGATAGTCCTACATCTGTCACAGATACTGAGTACTGCAGTTCCTCTTTACAGATGGAGATCTGTTTGGTGACTAATGAAGACAGTCCTAAATCTGTCACAGAAAGTGAGTATGACTGACACTCTTCACAGATGAAGATCTGCTTGGTAACTATTGAAGATAGTACTACATCTGTCACACATACTGAGTACTGCATTTACTCTTCACAGATGAAGATCTGCTTGGTAACTATTGAAGATAGTACTACATCTGTCACACATACTGAGTACTGCATATACTCTTCACAGATGGAGATCTGCTTGGTGACTAATGAAGATAATCCTACATCTGTCAGAGATACTGAGGACTACAGTTACTCTTCACAGATGGAGATCTGCTTGGAAACTAATAAAGATAGTCCTACATCTGTCACAGATACTGAGGACAACAGTTACTCTTCACAGGTGGAGATCTGCTTGGAAACCAATGAAGATAGTCCTACATTTGTCACAGATACTGAGGACTACAGTTACTCTTCACAGACGGAGATCTGCTTGGAAACTAATGAAGATGTCCTACATCTGTCACAGATATTGAGGACTACAGTTACTCTTCACAGATGGAGATCTGCTTGGAAACTAATAAAGATAGTCCTACATCTGTCACAGATACTGAGGACTACAGTTACTCTTCACAGATGGAGATCTGCTTGGTTACTAATGAAGATGTCCTACATCTGTCACAGATACTCAGGACGACAGCTACTCTTCACAGATGGAGATCTGCTTGGAAACTAATGAACATAGTCCTACATCTGTCACAGATACTGAGGACTACAGTTACTCTTCACAGATTGAGATCTGCTTGGTTACTAATGAAGATCTGCTTGGTACCTACTACAGATAGTCCTACATCTGTCACAAATACTGAGGACGACATTTACTGTTCTCAGATGGAGATCTGCTTGGTAACAAATGAACATAGTCCTATATCTGTCACAGATACTGAGGACTACAGTTACTCTTCACAGATGGAGATCTGCTTGGTTACTAATGAAGATGTCCTACATCTGTCACAGATACTGAGGACTACAGTTACTCTTCACAGATGGAGATCTGCTTGGAAACTAATGAAGATAGTCCTACATCTCTCACACATACTGAGGACTACAGTTACTCTTCACAGATGGAGATCTGCATGGTTACTAATGAAGATGTCCTACATCTCTCACACATACTGAGGACTACAGTTACTCTTCACAGATGGAGATCTGCTTGGAAACTAATGAAGATAGTCCTACATCTCTCACACATACTGAGGACGACAGTTACTCTTCACAGATGGAGATCTGCTTGGTTACTAATGAAGATGTACTACATCTCTCACACATACTGAGGACTACAGTTACTCTTCACAGATGGAGATCTGCTTGGAAACTAATGAAGATAGTCCTACATCTCTCACACATACTGAGGACTACAGTTACTCTTCACAGATGGAGATCTGCTTGGTTACTAATGAAGATGTCCTACATCTGTCACAGATACTGAGGACTACAGTTACTCTTCACAGATGGAGATCTGCTTGGAAACTAATGAAGATAGTCCTACATCTGTCACACATACTGTGGACTATAGTTACTCTTCACAGATGGAGATCTCCTTGGTACTAATGAAGATAGTCCTACATCTCTCACAGATACTGAGTACTGTATTAACTATTCACGGATCGAGATCTGCTTGGTTACTCGTGAAAATAGTACTACATCTGTCACACATACTGAGTACTTAAGTTACTCTTCACAGATGGCGATCTGCTTGGAAAGTATTGAAGATAGTCCTCCATCTGTCACAGATACTGAGTACTGCAGTTCCTCTTCACAGATGGAGATCTGTTTGGTGACTAATGAAGACAGTCCTACATCTGTCACAGAAAGTGAGGATGACTGACACTCTTCACAGATGAAGATCTGCTTGGTAACTACTGAAGATAGTACTACATCTGTCACACATACTGAGGATTGCATTTACTCTTCACAGATGGCGATCTGCTTGGAAAGTATTGAAGATAGTCCTCCATCTGTCACACATACTGTGGACTACAGTTGTTCTTCACAGATGGAGATCTGCTTGGTACTACTAAGATAGTCCTACATCTGTCATGGATACTGATGATTACTGACACTCTTCAGAGATGGAGATCTGCTTGGTAACTCATAAACATAGTCCTACATCTGTCACATACTGAGAACTGCATTTACTCTTCAGAGATGGAGATCTGCTTGGTAACTCATAAACATAGTCCTAAATCTGTCACAGATACTGAGGACTACAGTTACTCTTCACAGATGGAGATCTGCTTGGTACTAATGAAGATAGTCCTACATCTGTCACAATACTGAGGACGACAGTTACTCTTCACAGATGGAGATCTGCTTGGTAGCCAATGAAGATTGTCCTACATCTGTCAGAGATACTGAGAACGACAGTTACTCTTCACAGATGGAGATCTGCTTGGAAACTAATGAAGATGTCCTACATCTCTCACACATACTGAGGACGACAGTTACTCTTCACAGATGGAGATCTGCTTGGTAGCCAATGAAGATAGTCCTACATCTGTCAGAGATACTGAGGACTACAGTTACTCTTCACAGATGGAGATCTGCTTTGTTACTAATGAAGATGTCCTACATCTGTCACAGATACTGAGGACGACAGTTACTCTTCACAGATGGAGATCTGCTTGGTTACTAATGAAGATAGTCCTACATCTGTCACAGATACTGAGTGCTGCAGTTACTCTTCACAGATGGAGATCTGCTTGGTAACTAATGAAGATTGTCCTACATCTGTCACAGATACTGAGGACTACAGTTACTCTTCACAGATGGAGATCTGCTTGGTGACTAATGAAGATAATCCTACATCTGTCAGAGATACTGAGGACTACAGTTACTCTTCACAGATGGAGATCTGCTTGGAAACTAATAAAGATAGTCCTACATCTGTCACAGATACTGAGGACAACAGTTACTCTTCACAGGTGGAGATCTGCTTGGAAACCAATGAAGATAGTCCTACATTTGTCACAGATACTGAGGACTACAGTTACTCTTCACAGACGGAGATCTGCTTGGAAACTAATGAAGATGTCCTACATCTGTCACAGATATTGAGGACTACAGTTACTCTTCACAGATGGAGATCTGCTTGGAAACTAATAAAGATAGTCCTACATCTGTCACAGATACTGAGGACTACAGTTACTCTTCACAGATGGAGATCTGCTTGGTTACTAATGAAGATGTCCTACATCTGTCACAGATACTCAGGACGACAGCTACTCTTCACCGATGGAGATCTGCTTGGAAACTAATGAAGATAGTCCTACATCTCTCACACATACTGAGGACGACAGTTACTCTTCACAGATGGAGATCTGCTTGGTTACTAATGAAGATGTACTACATCTCTCACACATACTGAGGACTACAGTTACTCTTCACAGATGGAGATCTGCTTGGAAACTAATGAAGATAGTCCTACATCTCTCACACATACTGAGGACTACAGTTACTCTTCACAGATGGAGATCTGCTTGGTTACTAATGAAGATGTCCTACATCTGTCACAGATACTGAGGACTACAGTTACTCTTCACAGATGGAGATCTGCTTGGAAACTAATGAAGATAGTCCTACATCTGTCACACATACTGTGGACTATAGTTACTCTTCACAGATGGAGATCTCCTTGGAAAGTAATGAAGATAGTCCTACATCTCTCACAGATACTGAGTACTGTATTAACTATTCACGGATCGAGATCTGCTTGGTTACTCGTGAAAATAGTACTACATCTGTCACACATACTGAGTACTTAAGTTACTCTTCACAGATGGCGATCTGCTTGGAAAGTATTGAAGATAGTCCTCCATCTGTCACAGATACTGAGTACTGCAGTTCCTCTTCACAGATGGAGATCTGTTTGGTGACTAATGAAGACAGTCCTACATCTGTCACAGAAAGTGAGGATGACTGACACTCTTCACAGATGAAGATCTGCTTGGTAACTACTGAAGATAGTACTACATCTGTCACACATACTGAGGATTGCATTTACTCTTCACAGATGGCGATCTGCTTGGAAAGTATTGAAGATAGTCCTCCATCTGTCACACATACTGTGGACTACAGTTGTTCTTCACAGATGGAGATCTGTTTTGTGACTCTTGAAGATAGTCCTACATCTGTCATGGATACTGATGATTACTGACACTCTTCAGAGATGGAGATCTGCTTGGTAACTCATAAACATAGTCCTACATCTGTCACACATACTGAGAACTGCATTTACTCTTCAGAGATGGAGATCTGCTTGGTAACTCATAAACATAGTCCTAAATCTGTCACAGATACTGAGGACTACAGTTACTCTTCACAGATGGAGTTCTGCTTGGTTACTAATGAAGATGTCCTACATCTCTCACACATACTGAGGACGACAGTTACTCTTCACAGATGGAGATCTGCTTGGTAGCCAATGAAGATTGTCCTACATCTGTCACACATACTGAGGACTACAGTTAATCTTCACAGATAGAGATCTGCTTGGAAACTAATGAAGATGTCCTACATCTCTCACACATACTGAGGACGACAGTTACTCTTCACAGATGGAGATCTGCTTGGTAGCCAATGAAGATAGTCCTACATCTGTCAGAGATACTGAGGACTACAGTTACTCTTCACAGATGGAGATCTGCTTTGTTACTAATGAAGATGTCCTACATCTGTCACAGATACTGAGGACGACAGTTACTCTTCACAGATGGAGATCTGCTTGGTTACTAATGAAGATAGTCCTACATCTGTCACAGATACTGAGTGCTGCAGTTCCTCTTCACAGATGGAGATCTGTTTTGTGACTATTGAAGATAGTCCTCCATCTGTCACAGATACCGAGTACTGCAGTTCCTCTTCACAGATGGAGATCTGTTTGGTGACTAATGAAGATTGTCCTACACCTGTCACAGATACTGTGGACTACAGTTACTCTTCACAGATGGAGATCTGCTTGGTAACTAATGAAGATTGTCCTACATCTGTCACAGATACTGAGGACTACAGTTACTCTTCACAGATGGAGATCTGCTTGGTGACTAATGAAGATAATCCTACATCTGTCAGAGATACTGAGGACTACAGTTACTCTTCACAGATGGAGATCTGCTTGGAAACTAATAAAGATAGTCCTACATCTGTCACAGATACTGAGGACAACAGTTACTCTTCACAGGTGGAGATCTGCTTGGAAACCAATGAAGATAGTCCTACATTTGTCACAGATACTGAGGACTACAGTTACTCTTCACAGACGGAGATCTGCTTGGAAACTAATGAAGATGTCCTACATCTGTCACAGATATTGAGGACTACAGTTACTCTTCACAGATGGAGATCTGCTTGGAAACTAATAAAGATAGTCCTACATCTGTCACAGATACTGAGGACTACAGTTACTCTTCACAGATGGAGATCTGCTTGGTTACTAATGAAGATGTCCTACATCTGTCACAGATACTCAGGACGACAGCTACTCTTCACAGATGGAGATCTGCTTGGAAACTAATGAACATAGTCCTACATCTGTCACAGATACTGAGGACTACAGTTACTCTTCACAGATGGAGATCTGCTTGGTTACTAATGAAGATCTGCTTGGTACCTACTACAGATAGTCCTACATCTGTCACAAATACTGAGGACGACATTTACTGTTCTCAGATGGAGATCTGCTTGGTAACAAATGAACATAGTCCTATATCTGTCACAGATACTGAGGACTACAGTTACTCTTCACAGATGGAGATCTGCTTGGTGACTAATGAAGATAGTCCTACATCTGTCACAGATACTGAGGACTACAGTTACTCTTCACAGATGGAGATCTGCTTGGAAACTAATGAAGATAGTCCTACATCTCTCACACATACTGAGGACTACAGTTACTCTTCACAGATGGAGATCTGCATGGTTACTAATGAAGATGTCCTACATCTCTCACACATACTGAGGACTACAGTTACTCTTCACAGATGGAGATCTGCTTGGAAACTAATGAAGATAGTCCTACATCTCTCACACATACTGAGGACGACAGTTACTCTTCACAGATGGAGATCTGCTTGGTTACTAATGAAGATGTACTACATCTCTCACACATACTGAGGACTACAGTTACTCTTCACAGATGGAGATCTGCTTGGAAACTAATGAAGATAGTCCTACATCTCTCACACATACTGAGGACTACAGTTACTCTTCACAGATGGAGATCTGCTTGGTTACTAATGAAGATGTCCTACATCTGTCACAGATACTGAGGACTACAGTTACTCTTCACAGATGGAGATCTGCTTGGAAACTAATGAAGATAGTCCTACATCTGTCACACATACTGTGGACTACAGTTACTCTTCACAGATGGAGATCTCCTTGGAAACTAATGAAGATAGTCCTACATCTCTCACAGATACTGAGTACTGTATTAACTATTCACGGATCGAGATCTGCTTGGTTACTCGTGAAAATAGTACTACATCTGTCACACATACTGAGTACTTAAGTTACTCTTCACAGATGGCGATCTGCTTGGAAAGTATTGAAGATAGTCCTCCATCTGTCACAGATACTGAGTACTGCAGTTCCTCTTCACAGATGGAGATCTGTTTGGTGACTAATGAAGACAGTCCTACATCTGTCACAGAAAGTGAGGATGACTGACACTCTTCACAGATGAAGATCTGCTTGGTAACTACTGAAGATAGTACTACATCTGTCACACATACTGAGGATTGCATTTACTCTTCACAGATGGCGATCTGCTTGGAAAGTATTGAAGATAGTCCTCCATCTGTCACACATACTGTGGACTACAGTTGTTCTTCACAGATGGAGATCTGTTTTGTGACTCTTGAAGATAGTCCTACATCTGTCATGGATACTGATGATTACTGACACTCTTCAGAGATGGAGATCTGCTTGGTAACTCATAAACATAGTCCTACATCTGTCACACATACTGAGAACTGCATTTACTCTTCAGAGATGGAGATCTGCTTGGTAACTCATAAACATAGTCCTAAATCTGTCACAGATACTGAGGACTACAGTTACTCTTCACAGATGGAGATCTGCTTGGTTACTAATGGGGATAGTCCTACATCTGTCACACATACTGAGGACGACAGTTACTCTTCACAGATGGAGATCTGCTTGGTAGCCAATGAAGATTGTCCTACATCTGTCACACATACTGAGGACTACAGTTAATCTTCACAGATAGAGATCTGCTTGGAAACTAATGAAGATGTCCTACATCTCTCACACATACTGAGGACGACAGTTACTCTTCACAGATGGAGATCTGCTTGGTAGCCAATGAAGATAGTCCTACATCTGTCAGAGATACTGAGGACTACAGTTACTCTTCACAGATGGAGATCTGCTTTGTTACTAATGAAGATGTCCTACATCTGTCACAGATACTGAGGACGACAGTTACTCTTCACAGATGGAGATCTGCTTGGTTACTAATGAAGATAGTCCTACATCTGTCACAGATACTGAGTGCTGCAGTTCCTCTTCACAGATGGAGATCTGTTTTGTGACTATTGAAGATAGTCCTCCATCTGTCACAGATACCGAGTACTGCAGTTCCTCTTCACAGATGGAGATCTGTTTGGTGACTAATGAAGATAGTCCTACACCTGTCACAGATACTGTGGACTACAGTTACTCTTCACAGATGGAGATCTGCTTGGTAACTAATGAAGATTGTCCTACATCTGTCACAGATACTGAGGACTACAGTTACTCTTCACAGATGGAGATCTGCTTGGTAACTAATGAAGATTGTCCTACATCTGTCACAGATACTGAGGACGACAGTTACTCTTCACAGATGGAGATCTGCTTGGTAGCTAATGAAGATAGTCCTACATCTGTCACAGATACTGAGTACTGTAGTTACTCTTCACAGATGGAGATCTGTTTGGTGACTAATGAAGATGTCCTACAGCTGTCACAGATACTGTGGACTACAGTTACTCTTCACAGATGAGGATCTGCTTGGAAACTAATGAAGATTGTCCTACACCTGTCACAGATACTGTGGACTACAGTTACTCTTCACAGATGGAAATCTGCTTGGTTAGTAATGAAGATGTCCTACATCTGTCAAAGATACTCAGGACGACAGCTACTCTTCACAGATGGAGATCTGCTTGGTAGCTAATGAAGATAGTCCTACATCTGTCACAGATACTGAGGATGACTGACACTCTTCAGAGATGGAGATCTGCTTGGTAACTCATGAACATAGTCCTACATCTGTCACAGATACTGAGGACGACAGTTACTCTTCACAGATGGAGATCTGCTTGGTTACTAATGAAGATGTCCTACATCTGTCACAGATACTGTGGACTACAGCTACTCTTCACAGATGGAGATCTGCTTGGTAGCCAATGAAGATAGTCCTACATCTGTCACAGATACTGTGGACTACAGTTACTCTTCACAGATGGAGATCTGCTTGGTAGCCAATGAAGACAGTCCTACATCTGCCACAGATACTGTGGACTACAGTTACTCTTCACAGATGGAGATCTGCTTGGTAGCCAATGAAGATAGTCCTACATCTGTCACAGATACTGTGGACTACAGTTACTCTTCACAGATGGAGATCTGCTTGGTAGCCAATGAAGATAGTCCTACATCTGTCACAGATACTGTGGACTACAGTTACTCTTCACAGATTGAGATCTGCTTGGTAGCCAATGAAGATAGTCCTACATCTGTCACAGATACTGTGGACTACAGTTACTCTTCACAGATGGAGTTCTGCTTGAAAACTAATGAAGATTGTCCTAGATCTGTCACAGATACTGTGGACTACAGTTACTCTTCACAGATGGAGTTCTGCTTGGAAACTAATGAAGATTGTCCTACACCTGTCACATATACTAAGGACTACAGCTACTCTTCACAGATGGAGATCTGCTTGGAAACTAATGAAGATTGTCCTACATCTGTCACATATACTAAGGACTACAGCTACTCTTCACAGATGGAGATCTGCTTGGTAACTATCGAAGATAGTCCCACATCTGTCACAGATACTGAGTACTGCAGTTACTCTTCACAGTTGGCGATCTGCTTGGAAACTATTGAAGATAGTACTACATCTGTCAAACATACTGAGGACTACAGTTCCTCTTCACAGATTAAGATCTGCTTGGTAGCCAATGAAGATAGTCCTACAACTGTCCCACATACTGAGGACGAAATTTAATCTTCACAGATGGAGATCTGCTTGGTAACTCATGAAGATAGTCCTTCATTTGTCACACATACTGAGGACTACAGTTACTCTTCACAGATGGAGATCTACTTTGTGAGTATTGAAGATAGTCCTACATCTTTCACAGATACTGATGAACAGTTACTCTTCACAGATGGAGATCTGCTTGGAAACTAATGAAGATTGTCCTACATCTGTCACAGACACTGTGGACTACAGTTACACTTCACAAATTGTGATCTGAATTGTAACTGATGAAGATAGTCCTCCATCTGTCACAGATACTGAACACTGCAGTTACTCTTCAGAGATGGAGATCTGCTTGGAAACTAATGAAGATAGTCCTACATCTGTCACAGATACTGCACACTACAGTTACTCTTCACAGATGGAGATCTGCTTGGAAACTAATGAAGATAGTCCTACATCTGTCACAGATACTGTGGACTACAGTTACTCTTCACAGATGGAGATCTGCTTGGTAACTAATGAGGATAGTCCTACATCTGTCACAGATACTGAGGATTACTGAGGACAGATACTTAACTCTGTAGTTACTCTTCACAGATGCAGATCTGGTTCTAAACTAATGAAGATTGTCCTACATCTCTCACAGATGCTGTGGACTACAGTTACTCTTCACAGATGGAGATCTGCTTGGAAACTAATGAAGATAGTCCTACATCTGTCACAGACACTGTGGACTACAGTTACACTTCACAAATTGTGATCTGAATTGTAACTGATGAAGATAGTCCTACATCTGTCACAGATACTGAACACTGCAGTTACTCTTCACAGATGGAGATCTGCTTGGTAGCCAATGAAGATAGTCCTACATTAGTAACAGATACTGAGGACTGCAGGTACTCTTCACAGATTGAGATCTGCTTGGTAACTAGTGAAGATAGTCCTACAACTGTCACACATACTGAGGACGACATTTACTCTTCAGAGATGGAGATCTGCTTGGTTACTCATGAACATAGTCCTACATCTGTCACAGATACTGTGGACTACAGTTACTCTTCAGAGATGGAGATCTGCTTGGTAACTATCGAAGATAGTCCTACATCAGTAACAGATACTGAGGACTGCAGTTACTCTTCACAGATGGCGATCTGCTTGGAAACTATTGAAGATAGTACTACATCTGTCACAGATACTGAGGACTACAGTTACTCTTCACAGATGGAGATCTGCTTGGTAGCCAATGAAGATAGTCCTACATCTGTCACAGATACTGTCACAGATGGAGATCTGCTTGGTAACCAATGAAGATAGTCCTACATCAGTAACAGATACTGAGGACTGCAGTTACTCTTCAGAGATTGAGATCTGCTTGGAAACTAATGAAGATAGTCCTACAACTGTCACACATACTGAGGACTGCAGTTACTCTTCAGAGATTGAGATCTGCTTGGTAACTATTGAAGATAGTACTACATCTGTCACACATACTGAGGACTGCAGTTACTCTTCACAGATGGAGATCTGCTTGGTAACTATCGAAGATAGTCCTACATCAGTAACAGATACTGAGGACTGCAGTTACTCTTCACGGATGGAGATCTGCTTGGAAACTAATGAAGATAGTCCTACATCTGTCACAGATACTGTGGACTACAGTTACTCTTCACAGATGGAGATCTGCTTGGTAGCCAATGAAGATAGTCCTACATCTGTCACAGATACTGTGGACTACAGTTACTCTTCACAGATTGAGATCTGCTTGGTAGCCAATGAAGATAGTCCTACATCTGTCACAGATACTGTGGACTACAGTTACTCTTCACAGATGGAGTTCTGCTTGAAAACTAATGAAGATTGTCCTAGATCTGTCACAGATACTGTGGACTACAGTTACTCTTCACAGATGGAGTTCTGCTTGGAAACTAATGAAGATTGTCCTACACCTGTCACATATACTAAGGACTACAGCTACTCTTCACAGATAGAGATCTGCTTGGAAACTAATGAAGACTGTCCTACATCTGTCACATATACTAAGGACTACAGCTACTCTTCACAGATGGAGATCTGCTTGGTAACTATCGAAGATAGTCCCACATCTGTCACAGATACTGAGTACTGCAGTTACTCTTCACAGTTGGCGATCTGCTTGGAAACTATTGAAGATAGTACTACATCTGTCAAACATACTGAGGACTACAGTTCCTCTTCACAGATTAAGATCTGCTTGGTAGCCAATGAAGATAGTCCTACAACTGTCCCACATACTGAGGACGAAATTTAATCTTCACAGATGGAGATCTGCTTGGTAACTCATGAAGATAGTCCTTCATTTGTCACACATACTGAGGACTACAGTTACTCTTCACAGATGGAGATCTACTTTGTGAGTATTGAAGATAGTCCTACATCTTTCACAGATACTGATGAACAGTTACTCTTAACAGGTGGAAATCTGCTGGGAAACTAATGAAGATTGTCCTACATCTGTCACAGACACTGTGGACTACAGTTACACTTCACAAATTGTGATCTGAATTGTAACTGATGAAGATAGTCCTCCATCTGTCACAGATACTGAACACTGCAGTTACTCTTCAGAGATGGAGATCTGCTTGGAAACTAATGAAGATAGTCCTACATCTGTCACAGATACTGTGGACTACAGTTACTCTTCACAGATGGAGATCTGCTTGGTAACTAATGAGGATAGTCCTACATCTGTCACAGATACTGAGGATTACTGAGGACAGATACTGAACACTGCAGTTACTCTTCACAGATGGAGATCTGCTTGTAAACTAATGAAGATTGTCCTACATCTGTCACAGATACTGTGGACTACAGTTACTCTTCACAGATGGAGATCTGCTGGGAAACTAATGAAGATTGTCCTACATCTGTCACAGACACTGTGGACTACAGTTCCACTTCACAAATTGTGATCTGAATTGTAACTGATGAAGATAGTCCTCCATCTGTCACAGATACTGAACACTGCAGTTACTCTTCACAGATGGAGATCTGCTTGGTAGCCAATGAAGATAGTCCTACATTAGTAACAGATACTGAGGACTGCAGGTACTCTTCACAGATTGAGATCTGCTTGGTAACTAGTGAAGATAGTCCTACAACTGTCACACATACTGAGGACGACATTTACTCTTCACAGATGGGGATCTGCTTGGTAGCTAATGAAGATAGTCCTACATCTGTCACAGATACTGAGTACTGTAGTTATTTTTCACAAATCGAGATATGCTTGGTTATTAGTGAAGATAGTCCTACATCTTTCACAGATACTGAGGATGACTGACACTCTTCAGAGATGGAGATCTGCTTGGTTACTCATGAACATAGTCCTACATCTGTCACAGATACTGTGGACTACAGTTACTCTTCAGAGATCGAGATCTGCTTGGTAACTATCGAAGATAGTCCTACATCAGTAACAGATACTGAGGACTGCAGTTACTCTTCACAGATGGCGATCTGCTTGGAAACTATTGAAGATAGTACTACATCTGTCAAACATACTGAGGACTACAGTTACTCTTCACAGATTAAGATCTGCTTGGTAGCCAATGAAGATAGTCCTACATCTGTCACAGATACTGTCACAGATGGAGATCTGCTTGGTAACCAATGAAGATAGTCCTACATCAGTAACAGATACTGAGGACTGCAGTTACTCTTCAGAGATTGAGATCTGCTTGGAAACTAATGAAGATAGTCCTACAACTGTCACACATACTGAGGACTGCAGTTACTCTTCAGAGATTGAGATCTGCTTGGTAACTATTGAAGATAGTACTACATCTGTCACACATACTGAGGACTGCAGTTACTCTTCACAGATGGAGATCTGCTTGGTAACTATCGAAGATAGTCCTACATCAGTAACAGATACTGAGGACTGCAGTTACTCTTCACGGATGGAGATCTGCTTGGAAACTAATGAAGATAGGCCTCCATCTGTCACACATACTGAGGACTACAGTTACTCTTCACAGATGGAGATCTGCTTGGTAACCATAAAGATTGTCCTACATCTGTCACACATACTGAGGACGACAGTTACTCTTCACAGAATGAGATCTGCTTGGTAGCCAATGAAGATAGTACTACATCTGTCACAGATACTGAGGATGACTGAAACTCTTCACAGATGGAGATCTACAAGGTATCCAATGAAGATAGTCCTACATCTGTAACAGATACTGAGGACTACTCTTCACAGATGGAGATCTGCTTGGTAACTAATGAGGATAGTCCTAAATCTGTCACATACAGTGACGATGACTGACACTCTTCACAGATGGAGATCTGCTTGGTAGCTAATGAAGATCGTCCTCCATCAATCACGGATCCTGAGGATGACTTGCACTCGTAACAGTTGGAGATCTGCTTGGTGACCACTGAAGATAGTCCTACATCTGTAACAGATACTGAGGACTACAGTTACACTTCACAGATGGAGATCTGCTTGGTCACCAATGAGAGTCCTACATCTGTCACAGATACTGAGGACTACAGTTCCTCTTCACAGATGGAGATCCGCTTGGTAACCAATGAAGATAGTCCTACATCTGTCACAGATACTGAGTACTGTAGTTATTTTTCACAAATCGAGATATGCTTGGTTATTAGTGAAGATAGTCCTACATCTTTCACAGATACTGAGGATGACTGACACTCTTCACAGATGGAGATTTCCATCCTGTCATCCATCCGTCTGTGAAGAGTAACTGTCATCCTCAGTGTCTGTGATAGATGTAGGACTATCTTCAGTAGGTACCAAGCAGATCTCCATCTGTGAAGAGTGTCTGTAATCCGCAGTAGGCTTTCTTTGACAGATTTAGGACTATCTTCAGTAGGTACCAACCAGATCTCCATCTGTGAAGAGGGTCAGTCATCCTCAGTATCTGTGACAAATGTAGGACTATCTTCAGTAGGTACCAAGCAGATCTCCATCTGTGAAGAGTGTCTGTAATCCGCAGTAGGCTTTCTTTGACAGATTTAGGACTATCTTCAGTAGGTACCAACCAGATCTCCATCTGTGAAGAGGGTCAGTCATCCTCAGTATCTGTGACAAATGTAGGACTATCTTCAGAAGTTACCAAGCAGATCTCCATTTGTGAAGAGTGTCTGTAATCCGCAGTATCTGTGACAAATGTAGGACTATCTTCATTAGGTACCAAGCAGATTGAGATCTGCTTGACCAAAACTTTGGTCTGTGTACTTACCTCTGCGTTGTTCGTTGTTCTTGCTCTGATGTCGAATTACGTCTGCACAATCCTGATCACTTCTGTAGACATGTCAGAGTCTATGTACATATATGGACTGATGGGATCACCAAAACAGCTCCAATGGAACGTCCTTTGATCCAGAGGTCCAATCAGCAGCAAGGGAAGATCAAAGGAACATGTTCTGCCTCCTCCCCCTCGTTGCCATAGTAACTGTTAAAGAATGGTGCTGCATTAGTCTGCCTGTGTCAGGCCAACTGTAATAATCAGCCTTTGCATGTGAGACCCTGCACTCTGCAGTCAGCTGTCTACAGACCAAACACCCTCAGGCCCTCCTCCTCATCTCTGGGGACTTTAATCACGCCTCTTCATCCTCCACTTTGCCCACTTTTTTGATTGATTGAAATTTATTTGGAACATGAGGTTAAAGTAAAATCACTGTCAAAGACAGAAAAAAAATACAAACAAAACAAACAGACATTATCTAATCACATATCCAAAAATGACTGGGATGAAGTAAAAACTTATTAATTCCCACCCCTTGACCAAACAATTGTTTGCAAACAAATGTAGATGTTATGCACTTACTGTACATATACTCATAGACAACTATGTCCATGCACCCTTATTTCATGCTTGGACATTGCAACAGAAAACTTCCATCCACAATAGTAATTATAATATCACACAGATATACAGAATACTCAAACCATCATTATTTCTAATAACCATATAATATTTTCAGACTCTTAATTCTCTTCATTATGGTATCTTGCAAAAATCATCATTTTGTACATTTCTTCATTTCCTCACTTAAGCTGTTCCATATGCTCACCCCGATACCAGATACACAGAAGCGATTAATGTTTGTGCGTCTACTTAATATTTTAAAGTTGTCTTCACCTCTCAGATTGTAACCTCCTTCATGGTTACTAAACAAACTTTGAATGTTTTCTGGTAGTTGATTGTTTCTTGCCTTGTGCATTATTATTGCCGTCTGGTAAGAAACAATGTCAAGCAATTTTAGTAATCTTGACTTTTGAAATAGCTGGTGGGTATGTTCCTTATAGCCGAACTTATGTATGGTTCTTATTGCTTTCTTCTGTAAGTGATTAGTGACTGTAATGGAGTTTTGTAGTTATTTCAAACCTCAGCACAGTACATGAAGTATGGCAGAACTAAAGAACAGTAAAGAGTGTGAAGTGACTTGGAATCCAGGATATGTTTTCCCTTGTTTATAACTGCAATGCTTTTTGAAACTTTGGACTGTACATGTTTAATATGTGATTTCCAGCTAAGCTTGTCATCCATGACCACCCCTAGAAATCTGTTTTCATGCACCCTTTCAATCTCAACCCCATCTATTTCTATCTGGACCTGCATGTTAACTCTGTGATTCCCAAATAACATAAATTTTGTCTTGCTCGTATTTAAAGATAACTTATTATAATCAAACCATGCTTTTAGTTTCTTCAGTTCGTTGCTGATTATCTTCTGTAACTGATTCAAATTATTACTGGAACAAAAGATACTAGTATCATCAGCAAAAATAATGAGCTTCATCAGATCAGAAACTTGACAGATTTCATTAAAGCAGCACTACGGAAGATCTCCTTTTGACCGGAGCGAGAACTGAACTACCCATGAGCTCTAGTGCGCGCATACTGTCGTAAGGATACAGATCTGCCGGTCGCGTACATTTATTTTGTATGCGAATCACGGAAGCCAGGACTTCGCTAAAAGTATTCTGTCTTCGGCGGCTGTTTGCAGGATGGATAGCGACAAGGTAATGTATTTATTTTTGACTAAATGACGATGTTAAAAATCGCTAAGTTCAACTTGGTTTTATTACCGTGAAGTTGCGCCCGTCCTGTTGAAGTGATAACGTAAATAAAAGTAAAGACAATGACGAGCTGGTGATGTCACACACTTGAAATAGGTCTAAACCAAACTACATACTGGTATGTTCTGGATTTCTTGTGCTGTACTTTTTTCCTGTCAAGTTTTTTGAGGAACTTCATCATACATTAGTCGCCCAACATACCTGAAAGTAGTCGGACATCCCTCCTCATCTTTTATTCACGCCAGCGAGTGAACGCCAAACCGATGTTTATTCTGGTCCGAGCATTGAGTTTTTTTTTCTCTCGCTTTCTTTGTTTTGTATTCTCCGACAAAACTTTTCTCTTCCTTACGTTGTTGCCTCCACCATGGATAAAGCTCCGCGACTGGCTTTCACTGAGACTTCCGTATTGTAAACGAATCGGGAATCAGGGGAAGTGACGTATGCCGTAAAGCAGTCCAAGCGTGTAGTTTTTAATGTGGCAGGGTTCCTACCATCCAACTCGAAGTTACATAGCGCCACTTAAAGGGATACAGACCACTCCAGACCACAACAGAGGTTTCATTGAACTCATTGTAAAGTGGTGGACCATCACAATGAATATCGAAGGATTATATCATGTTTGAAAAGCTACATAGTGTTGGTTTAATGTAAAGAATAAACAGTCTGGGTCCCAATATTGAACCCTGTGGGACACCACAAGCAATGTCCAAGCAAGTTGAGCAATGGTTACCCAGCTTCACAAACTGCTTTCTGCCATTCAAATAGCTTTGATCCAGTCTAATACAATGCCTCTGATTCCATATCTCTCCAGTTTATTAAATAGTAACTTATGGTTGATTGTATCAAATGCTTTTTTCAAATCAATAAATACTCCGATCACATATTGCTTTTTATCTATTGCATTAGCGTTTTCCTCTGTTGATTGTATGATTGCATGTGAGGTTGATCTTTTAGATCTGAACCCATACTGACTCTCTAAAAATAAGTTGTGTTTTTCTATGAATCCATCAAGTCTTATTGAAAAGTTTCTCCAGTATCTTAGAGAATTGAGGGAGGAGTGAAACTGCTCTGTAGTTGGTGAGGCTGTGTTTGCTCCCAGATTTATACAATGGAATGACTTTAGCAATTTTCCTTTGATCAGGAAATGAACCGGTTTGGAAAGATAAGTTACATATATGTGTAAGTGGCTTTGAAATCCCTTCAACGAGCACCTTAAGTAATGACATTAAAGTCAGTAGATTTTTTGTTTTTACATTTATTCAATATTTCAATAATTTCAGTTTCCTCCACCTTGTTGATGAACATTGAGCAGGGGTTATTCCACAGAAGTTTTTCATTTGCTCATTATCTGGCCGTGTATCAGATATTTCTTTAGCAAGATCAGAGCCTACATTAACAAAAAAATGATTAAAGCTGTTTGCCATCTCCTCCAAATTACAGTTCTTAGAATCATTTATCATAAGATATTTAGGCAAATGGTTTTGTTTGGCCCCCTCTCTAATGATTTTGTTTAGAGTATTCCAAATCTCTTTAATATTGTTTTTATTTTCATCAAATTTATTCTGGTAATATTTTTTTTGCACATTCTCATAATAGCAGTTAACTTTTTTTATATATATTTTTTTTTTCTGCCATTTCAGTTCTCTGTCTGATAAAGTTCTTATACAGTGAATTCTTCTTTTTACAGGCATTCTGCAAACCTTTAGTTAACCAAGGACAATTATTGTAAGCTTTCCTTTTGTTATATTCTATAATGGGACAGTGTTTATTATATAATGTCAAAAATAATGAAATAAATGCATTATATGCACTGTTAACATCTGCTCCATTATAAACATTATCCCAGTCTTTCATTATTAATTCCTGTTTGGGAGCAGTGAGCGATTCTTCATTCCTTCTTCTTCTAAACTGTTTATGATTATCAATCTTGTTCCTGTAATTCATATCAAATACTGTAAACACTGGCGAGTGGTCGCTGATATCACTGATTAATATTCCATTGGTTTTATAGTCAATTACATTGGTGAATATGTTATCAATAATAGTTTCTGGTGGGTTTAGTGGTTGTAGGCAGGAGGCTCATACTTTGCATTGCATTAATAAAGTCCTCAGTACTTCTGTGATTGCTGGGATTCAACAGATCAATATTAAAATCCCCACATATGAAAATATTTTTGTTAGCTATGTTCATAAACACGCTTTCCATCCATTCTCTGAAAACATCAACACTGGAGCCTGGTGTTTTATAAATACAACTGACAATAGCATTTTTTCCATTGTCTATGCAGATCTCAACTGTGATGCATTCAAGAACATTTTCAACTACCACAGTCATAGCCTCAACAACCTTAAAGCTGAAGTCTCTATGGACATATATTGCCCCCCCGCCTCCACCTTTAGACTGTCTGTTGTTCTATGAAAGTTCATGGTCATTGAGCTCAAAGTCCACTCCTTTGTTCTTGTTAAAGTTTCTGAGATTGCAATAATGCTAAATGGATGTGAAAATGAATGAAGATAATCCTTGATATTGCCAAAGTTTGTAAACAGACTTCTGCTGCTGAAGTGGATAATTGACAACTTGTCATCTAAGTTAATGTTACAGTTGTATTGATCACTCGTGTAGTAATGGCATGTATCGTTACTAGAAGAAAAAAAATGAATGTCCGGGTCAATGTGCTGTTCCGTATCCAGAGTGCTGTAGTCACATGTAGTAAGTTCCAGTTGATGGTATTCTTTAATCCTCTGAGATATGTGTTCTTCATTCTCTGCTGCAGTTTGAGTCATATAACTGTGTACCATGTAGAGTTTGTTGACTTACCAGTCCAGTCTCTTTTGTTGCTCCTTCTGGTATCTTTCATTACTCAGTTAAACCTGCCCACTTACAGTGCAGTCCACGATGCTCATTGGTACCGGTCCAGATCCTCTATGTTTCTGATGACAACTGTTTTTGCTTGCTCTGGTGTTCTGTTTAGCTTGATTAGTACTTTACAGTTATATGTCCATGTGCTTTGAATTTTTCCTTGTTTCTTCAGATAGCGTGCTTTTCTTGCAATGTCAGAGTTCCGTTTTGTGAGGTTCTCGTTGATGAATACGTTTGTTCCTTTAAGTTTCCTTCCCTGTTTCAATAGTGCAGACTTGTGTTTTCTGTTTACAAATCTCATGATGATGGCTGATGTATTACTGTCATTTCTCCGTGGTAGGGGGTGGCATGCCTCAATGTTGTTTATATCCATGTCAACCCCTTTTGAGTGAAAGAAGGCAGCCACCTGTTTCTCAGCAGACCTGTCATCCTGCTCACTGGGCTCCCTCCTTTTGTCAGCAGTCACTGCCCGGGCGTATGACCGGGGTTTGATATGGAGACCGGTAACAATTACCTCGTTGATCCTGGAGTACTGCTCTAAGTCTGCTACTCTGCTATTGTGTTCAAAATATCTGCAATTGTATGAAAATATCTTGACAGTGTAGCTTGGGAAAGATTACTAAGCATGGTCATTTTGACACTCCTGCATGGAACAGTATCCTGATTCTTCCACAGTAACCCAACCTGTTAATTGAACAACTTTACGTCTCAGAATGTGATGATTTTTTTTCCCACTTTGAGAATATATATGTGACCAAATAATTTGTAAGTATTTTAGTTGTACAGCAATTGTAAGTTGGTCAGACACATCTCTAAAGAACTGAATTTGTTGAAAAAAATCATTAAAATGTGACCGGGTCAATGATAGGCAGGAACACACTAAATAAATTTTATGTGGGTCTTTATTCCCCGACTGCACTCACCACAGGTGTAAGAACAGCATTAAATTTTTAGTAATGAGAAATGAAAGTTTTCACAAGCTTCACTGTAGATCAGTAATATTATTCACTTCTGTGAAATAGATTCGTAAAGCTTACAACCGTAATCTTGGACTAACAACAGTAATATAAGTACCAGACCAGGGTGTCTATAAACAACCCTGTGTAACAGACACTCATGTACACTATGTAAGCCTTTCAAGAGACAAACTAACTGTACAATAGGCACTCAATAGACAACAATAGACAACAATAGTGGCTCGCCTCTAAACAAGAGAAGCAAAAAATATGATTCACATTAATACATTTCTTGAGAAAAAGTGCATTATTTCAGTGAGTATTCAAAATACATTAATAAACAAAAAATGTTAAACAGACTCCTTAAACAGTAAACAATTTTACATGAGGAGAAATATACCTTAACCAAGAAATGAACTCACTTCTCACAGCAGTGTGTAGCCTGCACTCAAAGACACACACCTCTGGATCTTAACACGACATATCTCCCCTCTAAATTAGGCAAAAGTAAACAAACATAACACAAAGTGTCAAGAGGTTAGTACATAACTAATTTTTCTTCGGTTTTTACTAATAAAAGTTAGAAATGACAACTCACGCTGCTCTGATGCTGTCCTTTAGCACCGCAGCTACGACACATTCACTCATCAATCTACAGAATCTGGAATCCCGAATCCTCACTCATCAGTCTCGCTGTACGAACATTAGGGTTACTCTTACTGATGATGAAACTTCGACTGTTACAGATCTTCGGGTTACAGTAACTTTCACTGCTATCTTTCTCTTTTACACAGACAAAATACACACCTCAGGACTCCAGCATTTCGCGGCTTTTTGTCTCTGTCTCCTGCGTGCATCTAAAGTCTCATGGGAACTCCGTGCTCTCACGTGTCTAGCTCTGCTCGACTCTTAAAGGGACAGCGCTCTCAATAAGGAGCAGCAGCTCTTAAAAGTGCTAATGACTGGAATATAACACTAAGATTACGGAAACAGTATTTTAAACAGTCTCCAGTTCACCTGGTTACATTCTCCCCTGCTTAAAGTCAACGTCCTCGGTGACTTATTCATCACTTACCATCTCTTTAAGACTTTGACTGTAGTGAACCATACCCGCTAAAATTTGAGATAACACATCTGGACTAAGGGACACAGCGTTGCATGAGGACCTAGGTAAGTGGAATGGGTTTTTGTGTTTGCCTGCAGTCTCTCTCTGACTCCTACGAGGAGGGGGAATAGGTGCTTCTACTCTAACCTTTCTCTCTCCTCTAGTCCTGAGAGCAGGTACAGGTCTGAACTCCACTTCTGCTGTAGGCAAGCTGACACTCTCTGACACAACCTGGGGGCTGTGCAAAGGTTCCATCTCCAGATCCCTGTCAGGTGTGTCTTCCATCCCTTGTTCCAGAGTGCTCTCACATACTTCCATGTCATGCCGGTTGTGTAGGATTCCTGTTTGCTCCATTGCTGGATACCTGATCTCTTCCACAAGCACAAACTCTGGATCCACAATCCCTGCCTCTGTCTCATTCATTTCAGTCTCTGAACTCAGATCCAATGCAGCATCACTGACTGGGGTAGCTGCACCACAAGGTTTCCTTGCACAAGGCCGAAGGTTGGATCTGTGTACTCTTTTTATGGGCCCTCCATCCAAAGGCTGCACTGTGTACGTGGTCCCCTGAACCTCGACAACCTTGTACACTGTAGCTGCCCACGCATCCTGGATCTTATTCCTTCCTGGTGGTCGGTGGCGGAGGTACACCATCTGACCCACTTCGACTGGGGGACAGTACACTCTCTTTTGTTGTTGTGCAACTCTGTCTGCAGCTTTCCGCTCGGCACAGACTCTGGCTCTTGCATGAGCATCCTTTAATCTCTCTTGATGTGCAACTAACCAGTCAGGCTTGTCGTCTTTTACTTGTTCCTGTCCTAAAAGGGCGTCTACTGGGAGGTGTGGATGAACTCCAAACAGCAGGTAGTAGGGTGGATAACCTGTGGTTGAGTGGGGTGTGACATTGTAGGCATACACAAGCTCAGACAGGTGTTCAGGCCAGCGGCGCTTCTTGTCAGGGGGTAGTGTTCGTAAAAGGTCATGTAAAGTCCGGTTATATCTCTCACAGTTGGGGTTTCCCTGAGGGTGATGTGGGGTCGTCCGAGTTTTCTTTACACCATAAAGTTTGCATAACTCGGCAATCACAGCACTTTCGAAATTTCTGCCTTGGTCAGAGTGCAGGCGTTCTGGCACTCCATACCTCAAAAACCACTCTTTGAGGAGAACTTTTGCAGTGGTATCTGCTTTCTGATCTCGGGTAGCAATAGCTTGACTGAACTTCGAGAACACATCTGTTATCACCAGCACATTTTCTCGACCATCTGTAGCACGTTCGAGCGTGGTGTAGTCGACTGCAACCACTTCGAGCGGGCGGGTAGCCAAGAAGGGTGTCTGGGGCGCTTGAATCTTTGGCTGTGGCATCTTTGTCAAAACACATCTCTGACACTTCTTGACCCACTGCTCCACATCTTCATGCATCCCACCCCAGAAACATCTTTGTCTTAACAGACTCAGTGTTCGCTCAATACCCTGATGTCCCATCTGATCATGTACACTTTTGAGAACTGACTCTTTGAGGCGAACAGGCAGCAAAAGTTGATAACATTCTCCAAGATGTACATCCTCAATCACTCGGTACAGAAGTCCATCTCTCTCTCTCAGTCGTGACCACTGTTTCAAAAGAGAATTAACAGGTTTGGGTAAACCTCTTCTCTCCTGACGAGTAGGTTTCCTCTTCTGGTTCCAAAATCCTTTCACCACTGAAAGTGTGGGGTCTGATGTGTTGTGAGATGATCTTGGTGAACTCTGAAGACAGAGTTCTCCCAGGAAATGTGGCCTTGTGTTGAGGTCAACCCGATCTCAGCCTTCCTGACACTGTTTACATCATCCGCAATCAAAAACCCATTTGGTGCGGGACACAGGATGGACACGTCAAACATAGGGCTTAATACAAGACACTGACCAGGAGGACATAAGACTCACTGCCTTAACGGACGATCGTAAAAGACTGTCTCCTTTGTCTGAAAGCGGGGGAGAAGGACACTCACAGGATGGAGGACAAGACCCCCCCTCTGTTTAATGACTTTAACCAAACTGGCCAGAGGTGACCTCTCAACCCCCTTATCAAGCCTGGGGCATAATTGCCTTCTTAAAGACATTCCTTCAGCCAGTTCTCTACAAGCATCCCCAAACTCCTCCAAACCCTTGTATACATGTCTGAATAATATGATAACTTGATGTGTTGTGAAATGTATGCTATCTGAGTCCAATCCCGGTGATTCTAGCCCCAAGATAAACTAAACGGAAAATTCCTTTCTTCAAACCTAAGCTCATTCCTCCCCAGCAGGAAAACTACGACGGACCAACAGTGCCCCCTTGTGGAAGCACTGACAACGAACATTTTGCAAAGTAACTCCACGTTACTTTGCATGTAATGAACTGTTTTGACAATGCTTATGTAATGTTTGTATGTTAGAAGCTTCCCGACAAAATAATCAGTATCAGGGAAGTCTAGGCAATATAGCTTGAATAATCCAGTTATTAGTAGTATTGTTACATCAGTATACATATATAAATATATAACCTTTCAATCTTCCTTTTATTTTGATAGTAAGTGTTTGGTATCAAAATATTCAGGATGTGATTATCTTATTGTTGGTGTCGGTTATATTGAGTGATTCCCAAATTATAACTCCCTATTGGTAAAACTTAAGCTTATCAAGTTTGTGAAAGCTTAGACAGATATCCGCCCGGCGTGGTCAAAACCACACCCACTTCTAGAGTTTAAAAAGCTGAACGCGGAGCCTAAGCTCACTGCACTTTAAACTTTAAAACTTCTTCTTCTTCTTCGTCTTCTTCCTTCCGTTTCCCGACGCTTGATTCCCGATCTTCCTCCCCGTGACGTCACCTTGTTCCGCGTCTTCGCCTGCCAGCTGACAAGAATTTTTCCGCTGACAAGATTTTTCCGCTGACAAAACTTTTTCCCTGTTTTGCAAAGTCCGCAATTTTTGCCGTTTTCTAGCCTTGACTCAGTTTTTCTTAAAGTGTTCTCTTCTTTTTAATGAACACTCTGCCACCATCACTTTATTTAATTTAAGAAGTAATTTCGTGTGGCCAGCGAACATTTCTTTTTGAATTAATAAAAGTAAACTTCTGAACGGGACGAGACTTCTGCCGACGCCGTGTACCCAGCTGAACAGACAAGAGCACCAAGGCTCCAACTCCATCGACATTCGAGCGCGATCCCTGCCCCGAGATCCTCAGGAGCACCAGACGGGTCCAGACTGCCTCCACCTCAGCAGGCCGCTGTATCCATCCACACCTGGTGACTTCGGACTCGCGACAGACCAGCGCTACTCAAAGTAAGTCCTCTCCTGAACGTTCAGCCAGACGGGTTGGTGTAATTAGTCTCGCTCGCTCAATCAGATAAAACCCCTTTTTCCCCTTCCAACGCTTACGAAATAGTCAATCAAATTCCTACCTCAATTCATCACTCAATATAACTAGGTCAAATACAGTTATACGTTATTCTAATCCTCACCAAAGACGTGTTATTTTCTCACCTAAGTTTCATATCATGCAAATGTGTTTTTAATGCCTTTTTCTCCCTTGGGAGTGTATTGTTCTGTTTATTATTTCATTTCGTTTCAAATAAATTCTTCATAGATTTAAAGTACTGTTTTGGGAGTGTGTTTTGAAAGTCAGACATCCCTGTAACGAAAGTTCTTCCCTTCAGATTTAAGGTCGATGAGAATAGTGTGAATTATTCACTCCAGTACACTAACATTAAACTCAACATAATCGATAAATTAATCAAGGAGTAAAATTTTGCCTATTTTGTATAAATAGGATGGTGCCCCGTTCTAGTGTTTATTGAATAAATCAATAATTAATTTCTACAGTTATAACAAAATAAGACCAAACAAATTATCACAACAGATGTCTGAAAGCTCTGTAGTTCTGTTTTCGAATAGCCAGGCAACGTGGGGGTGTTGTTCTGAACTGCCTCGTCACTTGCTACGTCATCTACCTCGGACGCTTGTAGCTGCCTAATCTTACGACACTCAACTCCTGCAGCTAGATCTGGGCCTAAAGCTGTACCTGTCTTGAGTGAGTTGCAGATGGCCACACATCCATCGAACTCTGCATCTTCACTGGCCGGTTCTGGTTCGTCACCTGATGGTTGCCTTGAGAGAGCATCGGCTGCAGTGTTACATCTTCCAGGACGGTACTTGACATCAAAATCGAATACAGCCAGCTGAGCGACCCACCGTTGTTGAATAGCACCTAAATTGGCAGTGGAAAGGTGACACAGGGGGTTATTGTCAGTGATGATGGTGAACTTTGACCCAAGGAAGTAACTCCTGAACTTTTCTGTGACTGCCCATTTTAGTGCTAGTAGTTCAAGCTTCATGCTGCTGTAGTTCTGATCATTCTTCTCTGCTCCTCTAAGCCTTCTGCTTGCATATGCTATCACTTTCTTCTCACCTGCCTGCTCTTGGTACAGAACTGCACCTAAGCCTAGATTGCTAGCATCTGTCTCAAGCGTAAAAGGAAGGGTGAAGTCTGCATAGCCTAGTGTGGGAGCACTGGTTAGCCTCTCTTTCAATAGCTCGAAAGCTACTTGACATTTTGGAATCCAGGCTGACTTTAACAGTAGATTAGCTTTAGCAGGGTTACTCTCTTTGATACACATGCTTACAATGTCATGGAGGGGTCCTGCGACTTGAGAAAAACCCACAATAAACCTCCTGTAATAACTACAAAAGCCTAAAAAGGACCTGAGCTCTTTTACAGTGCTAGGGTTTGGCCACTGTTTTACTGCAGTTATTTTGTCAGGATCTGTGCTTATGCCTTTGGCTGAGACTGTGTGGCCTAGGAACCTGACCTCTGGCTGGAGAAAATGACATTTCTCTATCTTGACCTTTAGCCCTGTCTCCTTCAACCTCTTCAGAACAGTCTCCAGTCGTATCAGATGGTCTTGGAACGTTGGTGAAAACACAAGCAAGTCGTCCAAATAAATCAGCACGATCTGAAAAACCAGGTCACTCATTGTAGCTTGCATGAGGCGCTGAAACGTTGCGGGCGCATTACACAACCCGAAAGGCATCCTCAGATGTTCATACAGGCCAAACGGTGTGGTGAATGCTGTTTTGTCTCTGTCTTTTTCATGCACTGCAACTTGATGGTATCCACTGGCGAGGTCAATCGTGGAGAAGCACTTGGCACCACTGAGCGCGTCCAGACTTTCATCAATGCATGGGAGTGGAAATGCGTCTCGTCTGGTTTTCAGGTTGAGCCTCCTGTAGTCCACGCAAAGTCTTAGGCTCCCATCAGACTTCCGGACTAGAACAATAGGGGATGCATAAGAGCTTGAACTCTCCTGTATCACTCCTTTTTTCAGCAGCTTTGAAATGTGTTCTCTGACTTCTTGATACTGATTTGGGGGTATGCGGCGATAAGGTTGGGAAACTGGTGTCTGGTCTACAAGGGGAATCTCATGTTTGACCTGATCAGTAAACCCTAGATCTTCATCATGAGCTGCAAAAACATCTGCATATCTTTTCAAGAGTGTTGCTAGCTCTGCCTGTTCCTCTGGTGTGCCACCAATGTGCAGTTGATCCAGTAAGTTCTGAATGTCGCTGTCTGATTCTTTATTGTCTCTTTGATTTACTGTGACTTCCTCGTGGTTCGCTGAAATCCGCTGAAACTTAACTTCACAGGGTTCTCCATCGATGCACTGGCAGGGGCTAAGAATGCCTAGCCTCGTCTTTGGGGACAACCAGATATCGTCCTGTGAGAGGTTGATTACCTGGACTGGAAACACAGGATTACTGGAAGAGATGACAGTGGGAACGACCATCAATCCACCCGGCAAAGGAGTGTTTCCTGGTTCAAGCAGCATCGTAGAATTTCTGTTGGTCTGCTTCTTCAATCCTCTTGCATAAACTGTGGTGACAGATGAAGCAGGAACATAAACCTTGTGTTTACTTGTTACACGTGCTGTGGATGCTTTTTCAACGAGCTCGGCCTCTTGTACTCGATGAAAAGCTTCTCTCCAAACCAAATCTAACTCACTTCCCAATGCTGCATCAAACTCTGTGAGGATTAACTGTCTGCATCGTTTGGCTATGTTCATCCCGATGATGCCAGGAAGAGAGGGATATGTTTCTTCCGGGTCATTATTGTCTTTAATGACAAGAAAGCCACACTCAGGGATAGTTATCCCCATCACCTGAACATCTAGCTCCACATAACCTATGTAGGGGAGAGGTAACTTGTTGGCAGCGGTCAGTTTGAGCCACTTAGCAGTACGATGCATGTCTTCATCTCCTCCATGGAGTTGATTTCTGAAGAAACTTTCTGTCATTGTGCTTACATTACTTCCGGTATCTAAGATACACCTAAGGGGAACATCACCAATCTGTATGTCCACCTCTGGGCACTTGCCTACTGCATTTTCAAGAAAGCGCTCTTTGGTTAAGGTGTGCTTGGAGCCTACTGACTTCCCCTGCATTGCCCGGCTCACAGCAATGGAGGGTGCCTGTTTTCCTGAACCAAGGTATTAGAAGTAGTGGGAGGCTGACCTGCTGGTTTCCGTGTGGCTGTACACTGTTTAGCCATATGTCCAACTTCTTCACATCTCAGGCAGATTGGCTGACCATCACTGGTGTACTTGGGTCGAGCTTTAGGTTTGTCCCCCCTACTACTGCTCTCTGAACTGGCACTCTTAATGGTGAGATCACGAACTGCATTTGTGAGTTCACTGATGGCTCTACCCTGCTGAGATATTATTTTAACCACTTCCTGAAGGGTAGCTGACAAATCATTTTGCAAACTGTTGGGTGTGTCAGGCTTTTCTGCAGCCTCGTTTGCTTTGCCACCTATCAGGTTTCTGTTTCTTGCTGTGTTAACGTTGCGGGGGCTGTCTTCAAGAGTCCACAACATTGCCTCATCTCTAACTTCAAACAGACTAGCGTCTGGTTTCTCCCTAACTAGCCTACGTAGTTCTCGTCTGAGGGTTGAGTCACGCACTCCTTCAATAAACTGATCTCTCAAAGCTTGCTGTGCATCAGCTACTGCCTTAGGGGACTGTTGAAGTGCTAAATTAAGTAACTGGGAGAGAGCATGTGAATAATCCCTCAAATCTTCTCCATCTACCTGTCTGCGGGCATAGAAAGCATGTAACAACTGGGGTGTGGTGCGTTTCTCTCTAAAGGTACCTCTCAAGTATGAGAATAGATCACTGAGTTGCTTGGGCTGCCCTCCCATACGTAGTTTGACTTCATCTAAAGCTGAACCCTTAAGCAGTGAAAGGAGAAAATCAACTTGTTCCTCTCCTCGTAGACCCCTGGCTCTGATGGCTCTCTCAACTTCCTCTATGAACTCGTCTACAGTGTGAACATCTTTACCAGTTTCACCACTAAAAGGTACAATGTGCTTTTCTCTTGGAATGTATACAATAGACCTTGTTTGAACATCACCCAAATTGGCAATACTTGACATCACTGCATCATGCTTTCTACTCAGTTCCGAGATCTATGACTGCAGCTGTGACAATGTGTTACCTCCATCCCCGGACACAACAGCTGCACTGTCATCACGGCTGGTTCCTGCGATGGGAGCGGATGGCCCCTCTTCATCTTCCGACATCCTTAAGTCTCTGTTCAGTGTCTTTACTACAGCAAAAAGAAGTCACAACTCGCAAATGTTCCCAGTTCAAAGTCTGAAGAATGGCACGAACTCCCTCGTCTCAGGCCGCTGGACGCGATGATGCAGACACCTCCCTCGATCAGGAACACTGGCACAGGTCACCCACAGCCACTCCAGGGACGTCACACCTCTGCCGTCACCTCTCTGGCTCTAGAACTGGACCACGTCTCGTCACCCGAAGGACATCTCATCACAGCTGTCACTGGGACTGGAACTCTTCTCGCCACTATTGTTGTCTATATGTTCACTTTTCCTACTAAGCTTAAGTCTCAAAACTAAAGGGGATCCCACCGCTGCCACCAAAATTAGTGTGACCGGGTCAATGATAGGCAGGAACACACTAAATAAATTTTATGTGGGTCTTTATTCCCTGACTGCACTCACCACAGGTGTAAGAACAGCATTAAATTTTTAGTAATGAGAAATGAAAGTTTTCACAAGCTTCACTGTAGAACAGTAATATTATTCACTTCTGTGAAATAGATTCGTAAAGCTTACAACCGTAATCTTGGACTAACAACAGTAATATAAGTACCAGACCAGGGTGTCTATAAACAACCCTGTGTAACAGACACTCATGTACACTATGTAAGCCTTTCAAGAGACAAACTAACTGTACAATAGGCACTCAATAGACAACAATAGACAACAATAGACAACAATAGTGGCTCGCCTCTAAACAAGAGAAGCAAAAAATATGATTCACATTAATACATTTCTTGAGAAAAAGTGCATTATTTCAGTGAGTATTCAAAATACATTAATAAACAAAAAATGTTAAACAACTTCTTAAACAGTAAACAATTTTACATGAGGAGAAATATACTTTAACCAAGAAATGAACTCACTTCTCACAGCAGTGTGTAGCCTGCACTCAAAGACACACACCTCTGGATCTTAACACGACATATCTCCCCTCTAAATTAGGCAAAAGTAAACAAACATAACACAAAGTGTCAAGAGGTTAGTACATAACTAATTTTTCTTCGGTTTTTACTAATAAAAGTTAGAAATGACAACTCACGCTGCTCTGATGCTGTCCTTTAGCACCGCAGCTACGACACATTCACTCATCAATCTACAGAATCTGGAATCCCGAATCCTCACTCATCAGTCTCGCTGTACGAACATTAGGGTTACTCTTACTGATGATGAAACTTCGACTGTTACAGATCTTCGGGTTACAGTAACTTTCACTGCTATCTTTCTCTTTTACACAGACAAAATACACACCTCAGGACTCCAGCATTTCGCGGCTTTTTGTCTCTGTCTCCTGCGTGCATCTAAAGTCTCATGGGAACTCCGTGCTCTCACGTGTCTAGCTCTGCTCGACTCTTAAAGGGACAGCGCTCTCAATAAGGAGCAGCAGCTCTTAAAAGTGCTAATGACTGGAATATAACACTAAGTTTACGGAAACAGTATTTTAAACAGTCTCCAGTTCACCTGGTTACAAAAAAAACCCCATTTTTTTTCCAGTTAAAACTCAATAACTTCTTTCAATTGTAATACTTAGCTTTACATTTGATTTCAAAAGATGCACCAAACTTCAGTGAAGGTGATTTGACCCAATTTGATGATTTATTATTTGTGTTTGAGTAAGTTTTGGGGTAAAGTGTGCACCCTGGCTCACACCCATGGCAATGATCATAAAATAGGTCATAGTCCAGGCCCTGGATGACTTTTGGATTTTCTAAAGGTATATTCTTGGGAGTCTCTGGGTGTACTACAAATACCACACAATAAACAAAAAATTGGGCTGTGGGCAAAATTACATGTATTGTGAAAGAGGTCCTTTGTGGATTCTCCCTTTGACCCTGTTTCAGCTGTTTGTGAGCCACAACTTTAGAAACAGATCAAATACAATTTGTTTTCTTTCAGATCTGTTCAAGCTCAGCTGTTATGTAAAATATAGAATTAAAAAAAAGTCTTTTATCCCTCTAAATATCTATTTCATTACATATGTCACTGATTTAGTGAAAAACACAACATGAATGATTTTCCATATTAAAATGATCAGAGGCTGGAGATATTTTATGTGCTGTCAGTCTTGTCTCCAGTCTCTGATTATTATTTATATTAAAAGTCGTGTGTGTTTTTTTTTTCCCAAATCAATGACGTTTCCATGATATCCACAATTTTTAAAAAAATATTTATTATTTTAATAAGGGCTGATCTTGAGAAACAGATTTCAGTAAAAAAAGGATGAAAACAAAATGAATTAATTATGTTTATGATTTATTTTCACAGCAGCTACAGTCGTGGCTTTTAAACAGCCAAAACAGAACATAAGGAAATAAAGTTAAAATATGATGCTGCAGAAAAAAAGTCATGCAAAGAAGCTAATATTTTGCTGACCTTTGACATTTACAAGACTGTGAAAGAATCTAAAAGTTTTCTGGTCTCTGATCATTTTTACATTGAAAATTGGCCATTCTCTTTTTTCTTTTTTTTTTCTAATTCAGCGACATATCCGATGAAAGTGACATTTAAAGAGTAAAAATCAGTAATTAAAAAACATAATTATTGCTTGATCAGGCTTGAGCCTGATGGAGAGAACCAAGCAAAAGATATGGAAACAAATATTTATCTGATTTGCTTTTACAGCAGCGACCTCGGTGGCTTTTAACAGCCAAATGTAGACATAAGGGAGAAAAACTAAAATACATGCTTCAGACAAAAAAGTCATGCACCAAAGTCAGTGGGTTTACTAACCTTGACATATCCATGACTGTGGTCAGCCTCCAATAATTAAGAATAAAAATTTGTGATTTTTTCACACAATTACTGACATCTCTTCATTAAAAGACCAGAGGACAAAATGTTCTCACAAAAACCTGCTATAGGAATAAAACAAATTAATATTTATCTTCTTTTTTGCTCAAATTATTCAATCATCTTCAGCTCTAATAAAAATACCAATTGGTTTTTTTTAATTTATTTTGTTATAACACTTTAAATGCCAATTTGAGTTCATGTTTGATTCAAGTAATTGAAATGGCATTTAAATGATTAACATAAATAATTACACATTTGGTGTTTTTATTAGGACTGAAGTTGATTAAAGGCCCATTATGTAGGATTTCATTTATTCTGCTCTCTAGCTCCCTCTGTGGTCGTTGAGTGTAACTGCACCGTCGTAAAACCAAGCGCGCAACAAGCGTGCATCTGTTTACATAAAGAGGAAGGAGCAGCGAGCCAAAAGAACCTCTAGAGAGACATATAAACCATGTGGACTGATAAGGTACAGTCTGAGCATGTTTCTGTCCTAATATATCGTTTTTCAAGCATTAGCAGTCAGTAGTTAGCTCAGCGTTTGCATGTGTATTCTGTAAGTTTGACCGTAGCTGTTAGGCTGGGGCGAGTGGCTGATGTATAATGGCCACCAGAGGGGACTCGTTTGTTACCCGCTAATAGAGAAAACTTTACGTGTTACAAACTTTGTAAACTAAGTTGAGGCCCTCTGAGACATGACTGTGGTAGGATGACTCTATGCTCTCTGCAAAGCTGCTAAATATGAGACGAAGAAAACGCTGATAATGACGGAGCAGAGTGACGACACAGCTGAGCTAGACCATCATCTACAGTTTATGAAACATGTAAAGAATAAACTCCATCAGCTGTGAAAAACTTTAACACGTACGACTTAGACAGTGGGCATTAGGTAAAAAGTTAGGCTGTAACGTTACGTCTGTTCATTTGTGTAATTTTCTGCTTCGATGTGTATGTTAGACACAGGACTGAGCCTCCACTTCAGACCCCTGAGAAGAGAAGAAGAATCAGAGATGTGGAGGTCTGGAGGAGCAGCAGAGAGATCCAGCTGACCAGAGGAAACCTTCTAATGTGTTTTATGTTATGATGTGCAAAACTCAGATATTATACTGTGTAACTCATTTTTATTAACATTATTAAAGTATGTTTAACATAAATTCGCAGACCTACTCAGTTCAAATTTTGGGAGCAAGTTGGTTCAGGACGTTGAATATCGAGTTATTAGGTAATAGGATAACTCCACTGAAATGCAAATAGAAAACTTGACACTGGAGTATTCAGGGCTAGTTGTTAATTTGACCACAGATAAATAGTTCAATTTAGTACAAATATTCTTAATATTTACTCACATGATGTAAAGCAAAAAATTTTCTGGGTTATGTCGTGGTGTTTGCTGTTGTGTTAAATAAAACTACTTACCATTGTACTATTACAACAAATACAGAAAAATGTAGGCAATAGTAAAACTGAGTGTAAGGCTAAAATAATACAACAGAGATAAAGATCGACATTGGCAAGTATAAAAATGCCTGAAAGGCAAGAGAAAAAGCACTCGGACACTGAATATCAACTTATAGAAGCATGTAGAAATGTTTTTATTCAGAGTAAATATGCAGGATATCAGACATGATTGAAGAATATTCTCTTGTGTAAATACTTCAGTGTTTGCTAACTTGCAAAATAAAACTGGCCCAAATCTCCCCCTTATTGACTGTATCATACAGAAAAGAGCTGAAGTGGAAATGAAAGAACTGGCAGCAGGTTTCTGGATCATTGAAGGCTCGGTCCATTTTGAATCCTCATCAGAATAACGGCTTTCTGAAGGTCTTGATGTAACTGTGTTCTTCTGTGTCTTTAAAATCCTATAAACTCCAGCTCTGGATATTTTTGATTGTAGTTCTGTTGATACCTTGAAAGAGAAAAGCAATTTATTTTACAGTTTTTAATTTCACATCTGTTTAGTAGGGCTGTAAAGTCCAAGTCGGATGCATGCTCAGTCGACCACAATTCTGATTGGTTGATCAAATGTATCAATTTATATTTTCCCCTGCAGTATATGGTTCATTTTATCAGGAGAAATGTATCAAGTGAACCGTTTGACAAGTAACAGCCTGTCTTTTAATGTATTTATCATTCATTTCAATATCAATACTATATTAAGAAATTTTCAATAGTCTAATAATCCTTTATTCGTTTTATAGCTGCATGCCGCCGCTGAATGCGCTTCTGCTGCAGCGGCCGCAACCCTCACCCAGTCCACGCTGGATTTTATGCCTCATATAAATATCCAAATGCAAAAACGACATCACAGATGGAATTGTCAATTTTATTTCTGAGGGTATGAGGCCCATTGGTGTCATTGAAGGCCAAGAAAAACATTGGAACCTGGATATTCAGTGGCAGCGCGCCACACAATTACGCATGCACATACGGCAAAATACAAGGGAGTAAAAAAGAGAAAGTTTCTGAGTTAATAGATAAAGATAACAGATGTGTACGTCTCTTCAAATGGAGTCCTATATGACAGTGACTGCCCATTTCATTGATGAAAACTGGAAAGCAAAGAGTCTTCTGCTTAAGAGAGGTAAAAAAGGAGAGGCGAACACGGGAAGAAACATCGCTGGATTACATGAACTTGCCGATGCCTCAAAGGTCGATCAGAAAAAAAGTGTCTGTTGTAGCGAACAACGAGCTAATATGGAACTCTGTATGGAAACACTTAAGGAGTCCCATGAATGGTTTAAGATGCAGGGCATTTGGAGGAGCGCTGGCGTGCCGGGCACACTCCCGCCGGCTGCAGCGCGCCATGTTCTGGGCGATTTTAATAAGGGCACAAAGCCAAAACTGGGCTAAAACAGGAGCAGAAGCAGGTGCTGATATAAGTTTAATCCAGCAGCAGCACGTCATTTTGTGGGGCATTTTAAAAGGAACACAAAGCAGAAAAACTGGGCTAAAACAGAAGCAGGTGCTGATATAAGTTTTACTGAGCCGCGGTTCGCTGATTCACATAGTTCAAAACATCACTAAAAGCCAGTCCAATCTTCTCTCTGGTCTGGCTTTTTACTCGTTTTTTCCTCCTCTCTTTCCCAGTCTTCATCTGTCACAGTCCTCTTTCGTATCATAGCCTCAGCTTTCATAAAAAACGGACACATGCATCTGTGATCTGCTGTTTATATCAGCCATAAGCTGAAGTCAGGTTTGTGCCATAAAGCAGGTCGTAGCTCGACCGCAGGCCGAGGTGAAGAGTAACAGAGTGCAAGAGCAGCTGTCCCCGGCTGCACAGATGGAGAGAGGGAGGGACTATTCGCATTATTTACTAACTCTCCACTGTTAGACGGACTTGAAAACAGTTAAGATAAGGTGTAAAAGTTACATATTGTTACTTTAAGAGAAGATAATCTGTCAAGATTCTCTTTATGTGTGTGATACAACCAGATTTAAGAATCTTAAACAGTTTTTAAAATCCTGTAGTGTGAGCCAGGCTTAAGCTGATGTTTGCTTTGATTTGAATTCACAGCTTCTTGTTTGTTATTTTTTGAATCTCTCTGTGTTGCAGTTCCATCTGAATTTTAATGAGCTGAATGGAACCCTGGAAAGTTCTGGATCATGACATCAGAGAGCCGGTTCTGTCTAAATACTGAGCTGGTAGGCTGAGGACACTTTCTCTACTGTTTCACTGTGAGCAGACCAATCAGCTGTTGGAGATATTTCACCCAGTTGTTCAGGAGTGTCAACGTGGATCAACCGCGGAATTACTGTGAACCAGTTCAAGAGGTTAAGGTGTGTTACTGATCATTGATCCATGATGGACTTTTATTTCAGGGACTCTGTTCAGTCAAACTGAGCCTGTTGGTGTAAAAGTCTGATTTTAATGGATTAATCCTCCATTTTGTGTTGGTGAAACTTTTAAAGTGAAAATTAAACATTCAGAAGATTCAGAAATAGGTCAATGACAAATTTAGGGTCTAAAAAGGTATTTTACAAACAGTTTTTTGAAATTGGATGTAATGCATTTGTTTGAGTCGAGGACAAAGAGTATTTATGGATTTCAGCAGTTAACCAACATTTTTCTATGTTTTAAATTACTTTTTAAAAGTATTTTTAACTCTATCACCCCCAAAAATGTGGTGCAACCACTAGCATATACAGTACATGTTTAAAGTTGTACGTCAAAACATTGAAAACTATGAAATAATTATTACCTCCACTGTATTTTGACTGCATGTTCGGCCATATTACAGAGTTTTATGGATATAGTTGGAGTAGAAGTGGTAGTTTCATTGCTGTTGTGGTACACCACTAGAGGAAACTGATATTGATTCATTGTATGAATTCTTAAAGTTTGAATATGTTTTGCACTTTCTGTGTTATTAACATGTGTTTTTGAATATCTACACAGCTACAGACGTGGTGACAACCTGCAGGCTAAGTATCTGGTCAAATCTCTTAAAGGTACAGCAGAACAAGGTAAGTGAATAAAATCAAGGTAAGTAAGGCCTGCAAGAGGTACAGTAAAGGTAAGGTAATGGTGGTAAAAATAAGGTAATGTTTGGTATACATTATTTATAACATTAAGTCTAATCACTTGATCACCTGGTGTGGGGAATATGCAAAAGGTAGGTACATAATTAGGGAAAGTTTAATATTAATGAATTCAAATTTTTCATTTACAGTTTTTCTCAGTTGCTTTGGTTCACTTCTCAGATCAGAATTAAAATTCTCATAACTACTTGTTCAATCTTCATCATTGTGTCACTCATGAACATCAAAAAAGCACTTTCTCATTTCTTTGAACAAGTTGCAAATGCTTTGCTTCATCAGTTTAAATGATGACGTACAATTCTCTGCTGTTTCCTGCATTATATATATATATATATATATATATATATATATATATGAGAATAGGTCACTGTTGACTCGTGTCAGCCTCCACAACATTTAGAATTCTAAATCAGTTTGTAATTTTACAGGACTGCATGTACAGTTTTCCCTAAAGAAACTGTCCTGTGTTTACATTTCTGCTTTTTTGTCTTTTCCTATCTTTTTTGCAATGACATGGTCTGTCAACAGATTTCAGTGCAAACAGTAAAACAGTAAAAGTGTAAATCTATATCTTGCCCAGTCTCCTAAAATCTTTCTCTCACATACACTAAGGTGTAACTTAGAATTTACAATAGTTGTCATCAGAATGTACACTGTTTTACTGAAAACATGACTAACATGACAGTCTCATCCGTACATAATGACATGAGGACTCAACATTTTGATGGAACTGACATGTTCATTGACACAGATATTTATTTTTGAGAGATGAATAAAGGATTCTGAACTGGGCTGGCTTTGGCAGGTAACCATAGTGTTTTGCTATTTCTACAAATTTTTTGAGAAATCATTTTGCAAATGTTGAGGATGATTTTAGAGGTGTATCACAGCGACTGAGAAAAACTGTAAGAAAGCTGTTAAAGTTTGAGTTGTCTTCTGTTATAGCTCAAATATATACTTATCAAATAATCATTTCTGGTGTTAGGTTGAAAACGCTGTGTCCAGTGAGGTAACTGGCATCGCCTGCACAGATGAACAGCAGCTCTGGAATGTGGGGACCCAAAGGAACCTTGGCCCAAAGTGGTTGATGGACATTACCTTTTCCCATCACAGAGCCACTGATGTGCTTCTGACACCAGAGGTAATGCCCGGTCACGTGCCTCTTCCTCCCACTCCTTCATTTAGCAGCCAGGATGCGCTGAGAGAGGGTCTCAAGTATCTGAGACTGCCTGTGTCCAGCCTACTCCACAAATGCCTGAATGCACGGGGACAGGAGCAAAAACAGCCTGCATCCCCGCCACATGCTGACCATGATGGCACCAACCATCATGGTCATGTGGCCATCAATCACACTGGCTGTTTCCCAAAGCCCAGGTACCTTGCCTTGTCTTGGTCTGATGTGGGCGTGGGCAGGCATCCTCATCATCAGTCGCTGCCCAAGTGCTGTTCCAATGTTCATGTCCTCCGGAGGCATATGACCTCCGTTTGGTTAGCATGTGGCTAATTGACCAAGGATACAAAGGTGTATCCTTCGCTGCCTTGCCATGGCTATAAATACCCAACACGCAACGCGGGGATCTACAAAAAAGGGAAAAATGGAAGGAAAAGACGACCAGAGAGAGACACTCCAGCGGAGGCGCATGTAAATTCCAATTCAAATGTAAGTAACAAAATACACCTCTGAAAATAACAACTTAAAAACTTAACTTATAAACACTTTTATTTATAGTTTTATGAATAAAGCCTTATTTAAGATTCGTGTGTGTGACCTTTTTTTTTGGCAAAAATCAACAGTACCTTCAGTAGTCATGGTGGTACAATAAATTATAATTGTTGTTAGAGCAGAGACAAATGATAGTAATTGTGGCAAACTCTATTGCACAATTTTACTGACCACAACGAAAGATGACTGTACAAATAGCATATCCAAAACTGATTAGATTGCCATGCTTTTACGTGACTGGTGATGTAAAATAGATCCATGCAAAGTGGGAAAGCAATTGCAAAGCAATTGGGATGCAGATAGGCATTCCCACTGCCTGATGATGATGAGGTGATGAATTTGGCATGTATGAACTGGGAGCCCAAATGTACTTTACTGGACTGAATTAGACTTAAATGTAGCTTAGTTGGAAGACATATTGGCATCCAAATTGAGGAAAATGGCAGATGCTTAACAGTGGTTTACATTGGAAATAATGCATTAATAAGATGGAGATTGAGATTTGATGTGTGCAATGCACAAAGAAGCTGCATAAAACTAATGTGTGCATCTGATGAACATAGCAGATTAACATACTTCTCCATTTCTGCAGGAAAAAAATGCAACAATGACCCTTACTTTAGTTCATGTTAAATATAGACAATGCGTTTTTTTCGTGTACCTTCATTTATTATTTAAAAAATATCAGAAACCAAAATATCATCAAAAAATAGGCAAACAAAATATATAAAAAAAAAATCATCCTCGGTCACGTCTGCAAGATATGAAACAATAATCTCCAATTTAAATAGCGTCAGGAAGAGGCGGGTCTGACGCTTTCCGGATGCCTTTGTTCATTAGCATCTCCTTTTGAGCAGAGGCAGGACACTTGCCTTGGATTGGAAGGAAGTGGCTGGAGGCACTGCCTTCCTAGGCAAGGCAAGGCAAGGCAAGGTGCCTGGGCTTTGGGAAACAGCCACTAAATGTGCAGCACTCGAGCAGGTAACTCTGGAGCAGAGTGCTTCTCACCTGTGACTCGACTCAAAAATTAGAATAACTGCAAGCACAGCAAAAAGGTCCCCATCAGAGGCAACCCTGAAAAATGTATCAGAGAGCACCTTCACCCCAGGTCCCATGGGAATGCTGCAACTCACCATGGACTAGAAAGTGAAGCATCTACCTCCCGTTGGCTTGAGGAACAGGGATATGCTGTTAGCCACAGAGGCACTGTTGTGTGTGAACGTGAGCCTTGGCTGTCAGCAAGTCCTGATGAAGTTGTGAATTTAGAGGAACTGCTGGAGATCAAATGCCCTTTCCTCAAGCGTGATGAGTCTCTGGAGGATCTGATCAGAGGTCTGATGGTTGAGGGACGCCTCAGCTGCTGCAAATGGTTCACAAGGCTTCTACATGCAAGTGCAGCTTGGCATGTTCTGCACAGGATTGAGGGCCTGTAAGCTGCTACTCTGGGCTCCATCGCAGCAAGTCCTGATACCAGTCCCATATGATGAGCAGTTCTGTGCTAAGACCGTGGCTCGACCTAAAACCTTTTATTTTAAGCACATGCTCCCCCAGGTGTCTGATGAGTTTCAGGAAGGCCGCCTGTTGCTGTCAACAAAATTCATGCAGCTTTGCAAAGAATGAGGAGGCAGAATAATTATGCATGACATTATTTTAGGTAACAAGTATAATAGTTATAGAAAAAGACCAGAATTAGTTGTTAATAGTTGAATTCATTGTCTGTTTAGGTGAATGTAAGTTGTGTTGTATATTACAGTGTTTTTCTGTTTAAGGAGCCGAATACATCTATTACTGTCCTTCATGTATATAATTACTGTATGCTTTCTCTTCTGTTCTCTGCCTTCTTTTGGCTCACTGTGTGCACAACATCTGTTTTTTAGGTCAGCTAATTTCAAGTGGGCCAATTCCACTTTTTTACCAAACAGTAACAGTTAGTTAGTTTTTTTTATATGTTAGTAGTTTTTTGCTCTGTTTGTGTTGTTTGTGTTCTGATACTGTCTTTCCCTCTGCCCTAGGACAACTGCATACCTGTATGTCTGCTTTCCAAACACACCCCTGCTTCACTCCAGCCAGCATCCTGCAGAACTTCTTCTTTCCTCCTAAAAAATGACAGTTTCTCCTTCATCTCAATCATTCACTTAAGAAATAAATTCAGTTACTTTTCACGAAACTCTGTGTTTTGTACGTTAAGGCTACAATCAGTCATTGAAACAAAAAGTTTTTTAACTATTTGCTGGTGGGTAACAAACATTCTAAAAATTTATGAAAAAACTGTTCAAACACATCAGATCGCTTCCAAATTGTAAAGGTTTATTCAAATAATTTAGAACAGGCAAGAAAATTTTACAATCAAAGGTTTACAAAAAACTATTTACAGAGAGGTAAGATCATTCTATATTGTAAATGTTCATACAAAAAAAAGATCCGTAAAAAGTAACATTAGTTTATCTTAGTAATTTGAACATATGTACAGGTTACGTTGGGTTACTTTGACTGTCTCTCTTTCCTCCTCTACCTCAGAAATGATGTCTCCTTGAAGGTTGCACAGGGCTGCACAAATTCTTAGAATTGTGTCAGCTTTTGGAGTGAGGGTCAATGGGGAATGTCTGGGAAAGGATTTTAAAGTTTTTCAGTCTGCGATGACCCTCTCAACATGGACCCGTGACATTTGCACACGCCTTGTGCTGGTGGTGTCCTCTTCAGACAGCTGCATTCCCCTCTTGGTGAATGCTGGGATGGTCAGCTTCACCTTCCTTTCATAAAGAAGATCTTCAATGGTGAAGCCTCTGTCAGCCATTACCTCATCACCTGGATGGAGCTACTCCAAGAACCCAGAATTTAAAGTAATACATTTATCACTACACCTTCCTCCATAAGCGCTGAAAGAAACATGATCAGACCTCATGGTGCAATAGAGACCAGGTATTTGATGGTGTTCTGGCCATAGTAGTGGCTGTAAGACTCACCTGTTGAGTCAAGATTGCGTGGTTTTTGAAGGGGGGTTTCTGAACAGTCAATCACACAGGTTGTTTTTGAAAGTGTTCTTTGAAACACTGAGGCATTGTTTCCTGAATCGTTTCCCTGGGCAGCCAGGGTATGTAACACCTCATGTTTTCCTCCATGAGATCAAGCCAGTAAGCAATAACTTTGCTCTTCTGTCGGCTTTCAGTCCACGAAATGAAAAGAGCACACATAAGAGCGCTTCAGTGGGCACTTCAGGTTTAGCGCCTTCAGCCACAGCCTCAGGTGCTCCTCTTCCTTGGGCGGCGGATGTAAGTTATACCGAGCCCCACAACACTCTGATCTCTACCTGATGTTCAAAGCAGCTCTGCTTCAAAAACTCCTCCTCTTTGTCCAGTTATTGTGGCAGCCTCTGACTGAACACGCAATACTAGACATCGCTGACAAAAACAATCGCTAGCTGACTAGCTCACACCTCTCGATCCGCTTTGTTGATAACTACACTTCTGGTCTGAACCGGATATAATAGGACAAATGATAAACAATGGTGCCGCCCTGGTGCCACCGCAAAATAAGATGAATAGCCTACCCACAATCCCCCAGTGTCAGTGAGATGTCTGTCACTGATGGAGTCTGCTGTGTTGACGGTCACTCAGGGTTCTCTCATGTCCTGGAGAACCTGGAATCCTGAAATATGATTGACCGATTTCCCAGGCATGGAAAACATTTGGAAAATGATGAAAAAAGTCAAACGTCCTGGAAAAGCTGAACAGTGAGCGATAATCCTGAAGAAGATTTCCAGAGGGTTTGAATTTCAACATTATACCCAAAAGATTTGGACACTGTTGCTCCCAGCTGCTCCCTTTATAAATCAGGTAAAGGGTTTAATCAAAGTGATAACAGGGCCAAAAGGATTTAGTTTTTGACAAAGTCCACAGTTTATATCCATGATCTGCATAATCAAGGCTTTAAACACGTACCTCATGACTTTGAGTCTTCTTCATGATAAAACCACATTCAGATGTAAAACAGCTACATTTGTAATTCCACTGTCACGATGATTACAAAACATTAATTAGACATTAACAGACAAAAATAAGAACTGACAGATCATTTAAAGTTTCTACGTTTTTAAAGTTTAATTCACTGGTTACTGTGTCTTCTAGTCTGCAGATCTGAAAGTCTGTTATCTGTGCAGGTCTCTGTTTGTCTGAAACAGGCTGAAACACAGAGAAGGAAACAGCAAATCGCTGCTTTTTAAATGAGAATAATTAAAATTAAAATGTGTTGTTGGTTTAAACCAGGACTAGAATTATGAGCTAATAGATCTAGTCACATAGATCTCTCTCCTGTACTGATTGAGAAGAGCTGAGAGAGGACACGCCTGCATTTGGACAGAGACCTTTGAAATGCTCCCTGAACAAACATCATGTTGCTGCTGCAGTTTGTTTCTGCTGTTTTCTGAAGAGCCTTTAAAAAGACTCACACAGGTCTGAGACAGGGGGGCTCCGGCCAACGGACGCCCCATGATGAAGAGCTCTCAGGAGGAAGAAGAAGAGCGCTGAGACTTTAGAAGGCCTCAGATTTCAAAAAGCAAATGTGAGACTCTGTCAGACTGTTTGAGGATCTGCAGGGACCTGATCAGAGTCTGTGTGGACACGTCTGCAGAAGGACACAGCAGCAGGACGTCCCAGTCTCTGAGTTACTGACTGTTGATGAGCTCACACATGGTCAGACCTCCATGTGGCAGAGAGTCCTCTGAGGCAGAAGATGGTGATGATCGTCTTCTCAGAAACTCAGACAGTTATCATCAGCACCTGTTGGTAAAAACAGAGGCAGTGTTTAGAGCAGAGAGCTGTGAGTTGTGGTCAGAGCAGAAGAATGAATCAGGAGCCCTCCAATAACTGAGCTCCATCAGTCTGAGAGCAGACAAAGCTCTGAGGACTCTCTTCAGTTCAGGCTGAAGCTGCAGCTTTGTTGGATCTTCATCTGTTTGCTGAGTTTTCACTCTGCTCTGTGTCCAGCAGACCAAAGCCTGTCACATGTTGTTCTGTAGTGGTCCAGCTCCAGGGATGGGCCCAGGATGAATTTTGGGGCCACAGTTCAGTCAAAGAAATAATCTGCTCTTCATGATCAGATTGATTCTTCTGCTCCATTTCAGCTTCATGTGTTTGATTTTTGACTTCCTGTCTTTGCCTTTTCTGTCAGACGACAGCGTTCATGTTTGTTTTTGAAGGAAAAGAGAATAAAGTGATATTTTCATCAGTGTGTTCACATGTTCAGCACATCAGCAGCAGCTCATGGTTCAGGGGTTCAGCAGGGACTTTGTCCTCGTTAGTGTTTTGGTGTTGTTGTGTCCGTGTTGTCAGACACAATGACCAGGTTTCTGTGCAAAACCATCTGCACAGAAACCATCAGGCAGAAAGAGAGAAATTCTTTTTCCGTCTGAGAGACTCAAAAAACAGAGACCAGAGAGATTTATATTCTGGGATTTATGGTAAATTCAACTTTCTACTTACCCCAGAGTCTCCAGTCTGTAGTTTGGATCCTTCTGAAGATCTTGCAGCAGCTTCTTTCCTGAATCCTGAAGATAGTTGCCCCACAGGTTCAGCTCTCTCAGATGGGAGGGGTTGGACTTCAGAGCTGAGGCTAAAGAAGAACAGCTGATCTCTGACAAACTGCAGCGTTCCAGTCTGAATAAAGAAGAGAGAATGAAGAGAAAAACTCTTTAGGATCCAATCAGATGAGTCCACATCACACAGTCTGCTCAGCAGAGCCAATCAGCTGCTGCTCTGCCTCCTGTACTTCAGTTTGTCTCAGCTGCTTTCACACACGGCTTGAATCGGTCCTCCTGTTTCTCTAAAGTGTAAACAGCAGAGCTCAGATTTTTCTGTCAGGATCAAACCTTCACATCTAAACACTTCAGTCTGAGCTCACAGTCACAGTCTGCTGTCACATGGTCCACACTGCAGTCCACATCAACTTCATTAGAATTCATGATCAGAAAATGTTCAACAAGAAAAACTTGATCCCACCTGGACAGGTGAGAGAAGTCAACAAGACAAACACAGAGAGACTCCTACACACTGTGGTCTACATGTGCATCTCCAGAACCTTCTTTGTCCCTTCAAACATGTTGGAGCTCAGACCTTCATCAGGGTCCAGCTGATGCCCCTGGATGTGGTCTCTGGTGGTTCTGGTCCTGTGGGTTGAGGGCCCTTTGTGTTTTGGACCATGTTGGGTGTCTGCACTGGAGAAAATCAATCCTCCATTCTGCTGATGTCTACATCAAATATTTCTGCTCCACTGATTGGAGGACGTCTTCATTCCTACACAAACCACTGATTGACTTTTGAAGCTGTTATCTGCCCACTATGACATCATGACCCCCATTTTACACAGGATTCTGTCTGGATCTCCTCAGGGGCCCGGTCTGTGGCCCTTGGTGGTCTGAGCCTAGAGGAGCACAGGGGTCCTTCATCTTCATCATGAGAGGTGGCCTCCCTAATCTCACCACACTGTGCTCATGTGTTTGTTTTATGGAGGACACCAGGAGACTGATTTTCACACCTCAGAGGAGATTTATTTATTTATTTACTTTAACAAGATACCTGAAAGTGTTTCACTGTGAAATTAATTTGTGGCTCCAAAACCAAACAAAACCAAACCTCAGACGTGGAGGAGTGCAGATGGAGCATTCATCAGACTCACAGCCTGAGAGAAGAAGCTGCTCTGCAGTCCGGTGGTACAGCGGATACTTCTGCACTTTTGTCTGATGACAGAAGGTTTTCATAACTTTATTGTAAAATTATTCAGTTAAAAACATGAAGGCAAAACATTCTGAATATTTCAACAACAGGGTAATATGTAAGCAGGCATGAGTTTAGAGAGAAAAGAGGAGAAAAAGATGAAATTCATCAAAACAGAACACAAATAAATCAAATCAAATGATCCGAGGTTTCTTTTATCAGCTCTGTTTCTTTATCTTGAGTTGGTTTTTCTGTTTCCATGAACTGCTTCAACAACAGTTTGGTGTGAGAGCCTGAGACAAAGAGATGCTCTGTTGGATCAACGCCTCTTCTTCACTAAAAGTGCATTCATTGTTTTAAAGTCAAATATAAATCTTAGAGATTCACTGGATGGATAAATATGAATCATTATCTTGTGATGGATTTCTTTTGTTTCAGGCTGAAGTGGATATTTTAAAAATCTAGTTCTCAGTGTTGTTGCTGTGGTTTGATCAAAAATGTTTCATATATTATTCCTACAGAGTTCAGCCGGGGATAAATCATTAGCTTAAACAGATCTCATGAATTTATGGGAACATCTTTGGTCAAGAAAATGAACTCCATTGATTAGGGGCTGTGGGAGGATTGTCTGGATTCTGAATTAAAAAAAATATCTTTAGTTTTGATTATTGATTAAATTCCTTCAGATTGCATTTAAAATCAAATTTCAGGCTCCTTTAGCTTTGGAGATAAAAAGATCATCAAGTTTAGACGGGCTGAGATGTTCAGGTCCTCCTCTTCTCTGAGGGTGTTTTTATTCCATAGTGTGTTCAGCTCTTCTACCAAATCTCTCTCTGTTTTCTGATCATCACAGCTTTCTCCTCACTACATGTTCGTGAGTATCTTCTGAGTTTGGACTTTAAAATTCACATTTGTTCTCATATGACTGACTCTCTGGGTTGGTGAGAGTCCTGGATCATGGTCCTGATGCTCTGAGAGTAAGTCTTATTTTTACAGACCAGAGTTGAATGTCCAGAATCATTGGTCATATCTTTCATTACAATAATATTAATACTACATTTTATTTATAAAGTGCCTTTCATGACACCCATGGACGCTGTACGATTTAATAACAACAAAACTACCGGGGAGCAGCGACAACCAGTCATGCCAGCATCCACTCACCTGGGGGCTGCAGAAAAGGAGACAGGATGAGAGAAGAGGGGGGGAACAATCCCAAACTAGGCACTTGTCAGGGGAGCACAGTGTGAGATTAAAAAAAAACACCTCAGCACATGAGCAACATGTTACAACAAACATGGAAACAAACACATGAGGACAAAGAAGGCATTGAGTGGAGGAGAATGTCTGAATGTGTGCCAGAGTGGATGTGTCAGCATAAGCCTGTGACAGCTCCTCCTTTACCTGATCTTCTTGTTGATCAAATTTGGTTAATGGGGCTGAGAGACCAGCTTATCAATTCCATGTTTTTTGGATTTCGGAGAGAAATGCAGAGAGAGGCTGCAGTAATTCAGACAGAGACATCACAGAGACAAGAAGAGCAAGCAGCAGGAAGGTTCTGGTCAGGGAGGGAGTGTCACAAAAGTGACTATCGGCCTTGAGAGCAAGCACAAAAAGACATCATTATTATTTTTGTGTGGTGTCAGCTCCAGGTGCATGAAGCTGTGATGTGTTCAGGGTCAAATATCCAAAGATATATCAGAGACATTTTGTCATGGATTATGTGAAAGGCGCCAACAGTCACTTCTAGACCTGCAGCTTCTATCTGCTTTAAACCAGGAGGATTTCAGCATTTCAGGATCTGAACTCTCCATGTATCCTCTAAATTTACTGTAACAAAAGTCCATTATTATGTTGTTAAAATAATGTTTGTCAGATCTTGATGGCCGTCTGCCCTTCCATTGGTCTGGGGTCATATTAAAATCCCCCACAATGATATTATCAGAGGGATAAAGGCTTTTCATCTCCAGAACTGGAGCACTAACTGTTGACATCAGATCTTTATTTTGGGCCTGATTATTGTCACCATAAAGATTGAAAAGAATCAAAAAGAATCATCTCTGTTCATGACTGTCTCTGTCCAATGAGCATTTGTGTCTGCTGTGTGGTTATAATCTTTCCTGGACAGGTGATGGACAAACAGACACTCTGCAGAGCGTGAGGAGACATGACTAAATATTATTCAGCCCCCCTGGTTGGTCTCTGCTCTGCTCTCTGTCTGTCAGCAGGTTGTTACAGTTCAGTTTGGACATCTGAACAAGTTTAACTCTACTGAGACAATTAAATCTGACATGAAATCAACATGAGAACAAGAAATGACTTCAGTTTCATGAATAAATGTCTATATTTGAAAAGAACACATCTGTCATTTATTGTTGAATCAGATGTTGTTTGTCTTGTTTCCTGTTTCTAAAACAAACAGACTGTCACAATCAGAGGAACACATCAGTTCTCCTACAGGACACACTTGCTGTTATTTACAATAGAAGAAGAGTGGAGATATATCAGGAGGAGCTCAGAGAAGTTTGAAATGTCAGCAGATCAGATCTCAGCAAAAATCCACCATCATGCATCCCTACATATGATCAGTCAAACATCTGGACATGAAGATGCTTCAGTTCATAATCACACACACAAGATCTACAATAGAAACAGAGAATACATGAACTTACCTCAGAATCTCCAGTCTACAGTTTGGACTCTGCAGAAAATCACACAGCAGCTTCACTCCTGAATCATGAAGATTGTTGTTGTATCTCAGGTCCAGCTCTCTAAGATGGGAGGGGTTGGACTTCAGAGCTGAGGCTAAAGAAGAACAGCTGATCTCTGACAAACTGCAGCTCCTCAGTCTGAATAAAGAAGAGAGAATAAAGAGAAAAACTCTTTAGGATCCAATCAGATGTGTCCACATCACACAGTCAGATCAGTCAGATCACAATCAGCTGCTGCTCTGCCTCCTGTACTTCAGTTTGTCTCAGCTGCTTTCACACACGTCTTGATCCATTCCTCCTGTTTCTCTAAAGTGTAAACAGCAGAGCTCAGATTTTTCTGTCAGGATCAAACCTTCACATCTAAACACTTCAGTTTGAGCTCACAGTCACAGTCTGCTGTCACATGGTCCACACTGCAGTCCACATGAACTTCATTAGAATTCATGATCAGAAAATGTTCAACAAGAAAAACTTGATCCCACCTGGACAGGTGAGAGAAGTCAACAAGCCAAACACAGAGAGACTCCTACACACTGTGGTCTACATGTGCATCTCCAGAACCTTCTTTGTCCCTTCAAACATGTTGGAGCTCAGACCTTCATCAGGTTGATGTGGATCGGACTGTAAATCAGCTGAAATGTTGTCCAACAATACAGCTGTATCTGAGTTCTTATATCAAAGTCAGCCCTGATGAATGTTGTTTCCAGTGGTTTATTAAAATTAATTTCATCTTACATTAATATGTGATTACATATTTTAATATGAAAAGATGCAGCTGAGCTTTTTCATTGAAACAGTCTGGAGTTTGCAGTGTTTAAATCTCTACATTTTGACTGAAAGATTTGATTATTGTAAATTAACATCAGTTTCAAATATCAGTTATCAGGCCCTCAAACAACCAATAATCAGCTAGGACCCTAAAAAACCAACATGAGTCCACCCCTAAAACAAGTATTTGACTTTGGTCTGGTGCTTTCTTCTCTCAGATAAAAATTGAGCTGAAATGTAAAAACATATCATCAAAAAAAGAATAAAAGTTTTAATTATATATTTAATCAGTACAGTGTAACACAGCACTCATTACACTTCATTTTTATTATTTAGGATTATCTCAGTGCTCTCTTCAGTGCTGACAGTAGGGATGTACAATATGCTGAAACTAGACTAAGTTCAGTCGGTGCTGATGCAGATCTATTTCCACTGTTTCTGTAATTATCTAGAACACAAAGTCTATGGTGGAGAAGAATTGAGCTCTTTGTCTCATTCAGTCTGTTTACAACAAAACAGGAGACACCAGAGTCTAAAATCAATGACAGATACATTCTGTTGTCAAATACAGATGTTCATGAAAAACTGAGCCTCATGTCACTGGATCACATTCAGGACATTAAATGTAGAATTTTTGGAGGAGTTCCAGTTGAAAGGAGCTTCATCTGCCTTTTTGAGAGCTCCAAACAGCTGAGTAACATCCTGCTGACAGACAGTGAGACACAGAGCACTGAATGAAAACATCAACCTGGTCATGCAGATTATTCTGACCTATTAAAGTCCATTCTCTTCATTAAAAACACCTTTGTTGGCCACTCCTCTCACATAATCCTGAAGACTTCTCTCAAACTAGGGATGTAACAGTTACCGTAAAATGGTAAACTATGGTAAAATGTCCCATGGTAATCATTACTGTGTCCAATTAAAATGACCGTTAAACCGTGTTTGATCACCACACTGTGTCAATAAGTCACAGTGATGCTGCTCTTTGACTGGAAAAGCCTGAACTGTGTGTGTCTGCTCCTCGGTGAAGCGGCCGTCCCTCACAAACAGTTTGCATTGTTTGGCCTCTGAAAGTCAAGCAGTTTGAGCTCTGCTCAAACACTTACAGGTTTTTCCCACTCCAGACAGCTGAAGTCTAACATCTGGTCAAGTTTGGATTTTACAAGGATGTGGAGGGAAACTGACTGACGACAGTCACCCTGTCTAAAACACCAAGCTGTGGTGAAAGACAAAAATGACGTCATTAAAACTGCTGTAACTCCTCGAGTAAACGAGCAGACTGAGAGACAGAGGGGATTCAGAGAGCCATACCTGAGTGAATTATAGGAGGTTTATCAGGATTTTCTGTGTAATAATGGATAAAAGTTGTAAATAACAGCATTAGTATCATTCTGGAGTGTGTTCTTACCGTTCTTTCATCGTTTATTCACCGTGATAAATCATATTTTTCTGTTATAGTTTGTGTTTTATGGATTCAATAAATCATAATTTGTAAATATTAAAGAAGGAGATGTGGAGGAGATCTGTCATGTAAAGGGGAGAGCAGAGGAGAGTCATGGAGGGGGCTAACTGCTTTAGGGACTATCGTTAGTAAAACAAAAAATAGACAAATAAAAATACCTGGACATGGTCTAATATAAGGAGCTGTAACATGGACACTAATGCTGCAGGCAAACTAAAATGTGTGAGTGTTTGTAAAATATGTTGCATTTAATGTTGGTCATCTCAAAACTTTGAACATGCTCATTTTAAATTGTTTATAAAACGAAAATTGTTTAAAGTTCAAATTCCTTTTTTTTCTTTTCTTGTAATTACACACAGTTTAAGCATTTATAACATAATAATGACAAATACTTGTCAGAACTGTTTACTTTTATTTCTCATGAAAAAAAAAAAAAAAGTTCATTTCCTGACACAGTTATTGACAGAAAAGACAAAAAAAATGTTAAAATTATAACATTTAAGGGGTTACATCATTTTTAGACTGTGATAAAGTACTTTTGAACATTTTGAGCAAACTGCAACAACACCACAATAATAATGATCAGGATGATAATTTTGGTCACAATAACCGTGATATGAAATTTTCATCCTGCTACCTCCCTACCACAAACTAAGACACAAACTCAACTGCTTGTAGCTCAGTAGTCCTGTAGTTCAGAGCCTCAAACTTCAGTCCTCTAAACAGCCTGAAAGCTGAAGAAATAAGGATGAAGAAGAAAAGAGCTTCAGCTGACGGAGGTCTGTCTGTCCACATGAAAAACCACAAACTTCATGCTGCACTGGAGAAAATCAATCCTCCATTCTGCTGATGTCTACATCAAATATTTCTGCTCCACTGATTGGAGGACGGCTTCATTCCTGCAGGTGTTATCTGCCCACTATGACATCATGACCCCCATTTTACACAGGATTCTGTCTGGATCTCTTCGGGGGCCGGTCTGTGGCCCTTGGTGTGTCTGCTGTGTGGTTATAATCTTTCCTGGACAGGTGTTGGACAAACAGACACTCTGCAGAGCGTGAGGAGACATGACTAAATATTATTCAGCCCCCCTGGTTGGTCTCTGCTCTGCTCTCTCTGTCTGTCAGCAGGTTGTTACAGTTCAGTTTGGACATCTGAACAAGTTTAACTCTACTGAGACAATTAAATCTGACATGAAATCAACATGAGAACAAGAAATGACTTCAGTTTCATGAATAAATGTCTATATTTGAAAAGAACACATCTGTCATTTGTTGTTGAATCAGATGTTGTTTGTCTTGTTTCCTGTTTCTAAAACAAACAGACTGTCACAATCAGAGGAACACATCAGTTCTCCTACAGGACACACTTGATGTTATTTACAATAGAAGAAGAGTGGAGATATATCAGGAGGAGCTCAGAGAAGTTTGAAATGTCAGCAGATCAGATCTCAGCAAAAATCCACCATCATGCATCCCTACATATGATCAGTCAAACATCTGGACATGAAGATGCTTCAGTTCATAATCACACACACAAGATCTACAATAGAAACAGAGAACACATGAACTTACCCCAGAATCTCCAGTCTACAGTTTGGACTCTGCAGAAAATCACACAGCAGCTTCACTCCTGAATCCTGAAGATCGTTCTCACTCAGCTCCAGCTCTCTAAGATGGGAGGGGTTGGACTTCAGAGCTGAGGCTAAAGAAGAACAGCTGATCTCTGACAAACTGCACCAGCTCAGTCTGAATAAAGAAGAGAGAATGAAGAAAAACTCTTTAGGATCCAATCAGATGTGTCCACATCACACAGTCTGCTCAGCAGAGCCAATCAGCTGCTGCTCTGCCTCCTGTACTTCAGTTTGTCTCAGCTGCTTTCACACACGTCTTGATCCGTTCCTCCTGTTTCTCTAAAGTGTAAACAGCAGAGCTCAGATTTTTCTGTCAGGATCAAACCTTCACATCTAAACACTTCAGTCTGAGCTCACAGTCACAGTCTGCTGTCACATGGTCCACACTGCAGTCCACATCAACTTCATTAGAATTCATGATCAGAAAATGTTCAACAAGAAAAACTTGATCCCACCTGGACAGGTGAGAGAAGTCAACAAGACAAACACAGAGAGACTCCTACACACTGTGGTCTACATGTGCATCTCCAGAACCTTCTTTGTCCCTTCAGACATGTTGGAGCTCAGACCTTCATCAGGTTGATGTGGATCAGACTGTAAATCGGCTGAAATGTTGTCCAACAATACAGCTGTATCTGAGTTCTTATAACAAAGTCAGCCTGATGAATGTTGTTACCAGTGGTTTATTAAAATTAATTTCATCTTACATTAATATGTGATTACATATTTTAATATGAAAAAGATGCAGCTGAGCTTTTTCATTGAAACAGTCTGGAGTTTGCAGTGTTTAAATCTCTACATTTTGACTGAAAGATTTGATTATTGTAAATTTACATCAGTTTCAAATATCAGTTATCAGGCCCTCAAACAACCAATAATCAGCTAGGACCCTAAAAAACAACACGAGTCCACCCCTAAAACAAGTATTTTGACTTTGGTCTGGTGCTTTCTTCTCTCAGATAAAAATTGAGCTGAAATGTAAAAACATATCATCAAAAAAAAAAGAATAAAAGTTTTAATTATATATGTAATCAGTACAGTGTGACACAGCACTCATTACACTTCATTTTTATTATTTGGATTATCTCAGTGCTCTCTTCAGTGCTGACAGTAGGGATGTACAATATGCTGAAACTAGACTAAGTTCAGTCGGTGCTGATGCAGATCTATTTCCACTGTTTCTGTAATTATCTAGAACACAAAGTCTATGGTGGAGAAGAATTGAGCTCTTTGTCTCATTCAGTCTGTTTACAACAAAACAGGAGACACCAGAGTCTAAAATGAATGACAGATCAATTCTGTTGTCAGATACAGATGTTCATGAAAAACTGAGCCTCATGTCACTGGATCACATTCAGGACATTAAATGTAGAATTTTTGGAGGAGTTCCAGTTGAAAGGAGCTTCATCTGCCTTTTTGAGAGCTCCAAACAGCTGAGTAACATCCTGCTGACAGACAGTGAGACACAGAGCACTGAATGAAAACATCAACCTGGTCATGCAGATTATTCTGACCTATTAAAGTCCATTCTCTTCATTAAAAACACCTTTGTTGGCCACTCCTCTCACATAATCCTGAAGACTTCTCTCAAACTAGGGATGTAACAGTTACCGGTAAAATGGTAAACTACGGTAAAATTTCCCATGGTAATCATTACCGTGTCCAATTAAAATGACCGTTAAACCGTGTTTGATCACCACACTGTGTCAATAAGTCACAGTGATGCTGCTCTCTGACTGGAAAAGCCTGAACTGTGTGTGTCTGCTCCTCGGTGAAGCAGCCGTCCCTCACAAACAGTTTGCATTGTTTGGCCTCTGAAAGTCAAGCAGTTTGAGCTCTGCTCAAACACTTACAGGTTTTTCCCACTCCAGACAGCTGAAGTCTAACATCTGGTCAAGTTTGGATTTTACAAGGATGTGGAGGGGAAACTGACTGACGACAGTCACCCTGTCTAAAACACCAAGCTGTGGTGAAAGACAAAAATGACGTCATTAAAACTGCTGTAACTCCTCAAAAGCGAGCAGAGAGAGACAGAGGGGATTCAGAGAGCCATACCTGAGTGAATTATAGGAGGTTTATCAGGATTTTCTGTGTAATAATGGATAAAAGTTGTAAATAACAGCATTCTTTCATTGTTTATTCACCGTAATAAATCATATTTTTCTGTTATAGTTTGTGTTTTATGGATTCAATAAATCATAATTTGTAAATATTAAAGAAGGAGATGTGGAGGAGATCTGTCATGTAAAGGGGAGAGCAGAGGAGAGTCATGAAGGGGGCTAACTGCTTTAGGGACTATCGTTAGTAAAACAAAAAATAGACAAATAAAAATACCTGGACATGGTCTAATATAAGGAGCTGTAACATGGACACTAATGCTGCAGGCAAACTAAAATGTGTGAGTGTTTGTAAAATATGTTGCATTTAATGTTGGTCATCTCAAAACTTTGAACATGCTCATTTTAAATTGTTTATAAAACGAAAATTGTTTAAAGTTCAAATTCCTTTTTTTTCTTTTCTTGTAATTACACACAGTTTAAGCATTTATAACATAATAATGACAAATACTTGTCAGAACTGTTTACTTTTATTTCTCATGAAAAAAAAAAAAAATGTTCATTTCCTGACACAGTTATTGACAGAAAAGACAAAAGAACTGTTAAAATTATAACATTTAAGGGGTTACATCATTTTTAGACTGTGATAAAGTACTTTTTGAACATTTTGAGCAAACTGCAACAATACCACAATAATAATGATCAGGATGATAATTTTGGTCACAATAACCGTGATATGAAATTTTCATCCCGTTACATCCCTACCACAAACTAAGACAAAAACTCAAGTGTTTGTAGTTCAGTAGTCCTGTAGTTCAGAGCCTCAAACTTCAGTCCTCTAAACAGCCTGAAAGCTGAAGAAATAAGGATGAAGAAGAAAAGAGCTTCAGCTGACGGAGGTCTGTCTGTCCACATGAAAAACCACAAACTTCATGCTGCACTGGAGAAAATCAATCCTCCATTCTGCTGATGTCTATATCAAATATTTCTGCTCCACTGATTGGAGGACATCTTCATTCCTGCACAAACCACTGATTGACTTTTGAAGCTGTCATCTGCCCACTATGACATCATGACCCCCATTTTACACAGGATTCTGTCTGGATCTCCTCGGGGGCCCGGTCTGTGGCCCTTGGTGTGTCTGCTGTGTGGTTATAATCTTTCCTGGACAGGTGTTGGACAAACAGACACTCCGCTGAGCGTGAAGAGACATGACTAAATATTATTCAGCCCCCCTGGTTGGTCTCTGCTCTGCTCTCTGTCTGTCAGCAGGTTGTTACAGTTCAGTTTGGACATCTGAACAAGTTTAACTCTACTGAGACAATTAAATCTGACATGAAATCAACATGAGAACAAGAAATGACTTCAGTTTCATGAATAAATGTCTAGATTTGAAAAGAACACATCTGTCATTTATTGTTGAATCAGATGTTGTTTGTCTTGTTTCCTGTTTCTAAAACAAACAGACTGTCACAATCAGAGGAACACATCAGTTCTCCTACAGGACACACTTGCTGTTATTTACAATAGAAGAAGAGTGGAGATATATCAGGAGGAGCTCAGAGAAGTTTGAAATGTCAGCAGATCAGATCTCAGCAAAAATCCACCATCATGCATCCCTACATATGATCAGTCAAACATCTGGACATGAAGATGCTTCAGTTCATAATCACACACACAAGATCTACAATAGAAACAGAGAACACATGAACTTACATCAGAATCTCCAGTCTACAGTTTGGACTCTGCAGAAAATCACACAGCAGCTTCACTCCTGAATCAGGAAGTTTGTTGTCGTTCAGGTCCAGCTGTCTCAGATGGGAGGGGTTGGACTTCAGAGCTGAGGCTAAAGAAGAACAGCTGATCTCTGACAAACTGCAGCGCTCCAGTCTGAATAAAGAAGAGAGAATGAAGAGAAAAACTCTTTAGGATCCAATCAGATGTGTCCACATCACACAGTCTGCTCAGCAGAGCCAATCAGCTGCTGCTCTGCCTCCTGTGATGACATCACACATGTATAACATCTCAGCAGGATGTGAAGGAGCTGAATCATGAAGATGATGAAGTTTGAATCAGAACCATCAGACCTTCATCAGATGAAGACTTTGACTTCTTCATCCTCATCCTTTAAACTCTACAGTGAGCTCTAAAGACTGAAGTCTGAGCTCTAAACTCCAGACAGTTTCATCTGTCCCACTGGAGAAGAATGTGTTTGGATGATATTTGAAGCTCTTTGTCAGGATGTTCTCAGAGGACCACCCTGCTGTTTCATCACAATGATTTCACTCTGTTCACTTCACACTGATGTCTGTGTGTCCTCTCTGCTCTGATGATCATCAACTATAAAGCCCTCAGATAAACCACATCTGTCTCTGTCAGCTTTGTCCTCTTTTATTGGCTCTTCTTCCAAAATCAGCTGCCCATGAGCCTCTGATAAAACTTGAAGCATTAATGTTCCTAAACAGACAAAATCAGGAATCAAACATGTTTGTGCTCAACAGAAAGTCTGTAAAATCACAGAGCAGATGGACCTGCCTGATTCATTGTCTAAAATCCTGCATGTCCATCTTGCTAATCTTGACTGTCCAATGATTTCACGGCTAAATCAGGGAAGAAAGCGGATGTGCAGACGTGTGGACAGCAGGAAGTGGCTGAATGTTTGAAAACAATGGCAGCATGTGAAAGCGGTTTCTGTCTATGTGGCAATAACTGCAGTGTTTTTAGAAATGGACTCAATTTCCTCTTTAAAAGAGGACTAAGGAATGTCTCTTAAACCTTTCTTATGTGAAAACATGTTTTTGTTCTTCTCCCGCTGGATCACTGCTGAGAAACTGGAAATGCAGTGATGCTGCGTGAACGATGCTGTTAGCATGTTAGCCCAGAGTCAAGGTGACTCAATGATACCTGGAGAAATCTGCTCTCCTCAGAAGTTTACTGGGAGAACTTGGTGGAAATTGTTGTTGATGAGGTACATGTCACATTTAAGTGGTAAATGATACATCTATGTGGTATAGTTTAATGTAAGATGATAGTCTAAGGACTAAACTGTAGTTAAAGCTAACAGCTAAAACAGGGTCTAGCTGACGTGGCTTGATATGATTGGTCTGTGTGAGTCTGACAAGCACAACGATCATCCAATCACCAGCTGCAGCTGTTTTTGAAGGTCCTGAAAACATTTCTGAACTGCTCTTTCCCAGATGAACCAGTGAAATATTTCTGTCACAGGTATATGAAACTGTCCATGTGGTGTGTCGGGTTAGAAAGTCGGACTTTACATTTAAAAATGTGTCTGAACTCAAACTGCTGACTGTCATGTCTCTGCAGAGCTGCTGTTTCTGACTCTGTTTCTGCTTCTTTTCAGGAGGACAAACAACAACATGTTTATCTCCTTCTCCTCCTGTGATGGTGTCAGTCTGCAGCTCAGAGAAGTTTCCTCTCTTTTTACTGGAACACGTCCCACCATGTCCTAAACTCTGGGCTTAAACCTGAATATTTACAAGAGTTTGACTTCAGAATATCCTGCTGATGGAGCATGTCTCAGCATTTCAGACTGCTCTACTGCTCACATCACTCTATAATCCACAGCTGACTTCTCTCTGTCTTTACTTTCTGTGGGTGATGCAGTGCAGCACAAAAACTCACAGGTCAACAAAGACATGACAGATAAGAGCACATGAAGAATACAGACACTGAAGACAAGCCAAAAAGAAGAAAGAGAAGAACAGAAAGGGCTGCACAGAGACACACAGGGATGATGAAGATGTGTTCAGATGGAAGATGAGGGTGTGAACAGTGTGTGAGTGTTTTAGGAAGCAGACGTGACAAACAGATTTGAAGGTGAGGGGACAGGAAGCACATCGGTAAAGTCTGTCATTACTGTCACAGTGTGGACTTTAGACATTTCCATGGAGGGTGGAACATCAGGTTCATATCCATGCTGGAATATTCTGGGATTGGTTCTCAGGCTGAACAGAGGTGTGGGCGCTGAAGTGAGCTGGTTGACTTCAGGTCTGTAGGAGGTTCATGAGGGGGTCCAGATGGGGGGGGCTCTACTGCAGAGCTGTTTGTGGAGCTGCTGAGTTCTCCATAGAGATGAGCTCCATCACTAAATGTCTCCATTGGCTGATTTTGTTTCCAGGTCATGAGGATGGTTTTCTTGGCCATAGTTTTGCTGTGAGGAGTAATTCATGGTTTGATCCAGACAGGTTTGTTATTGATGTGTGGCTGAGTGAACAGAGTGTAGGGGAGACAGGGGTAAGACAGTCCATGACAGCAGTCAGTGTTTGTGACATCAGTCCAAAGCTGATGAGCGTGTGCAGTGACAGATAGTGTGAATGTCAGTGTGTGGGCTGTGTGGAGAGCAGTCAGTGCAGGTGTCTGAGCTGAATCCCATTTTAAACACTCTGCTCCCCTCAGGTGAGTCCTGTGAAGGATCCTGGTCTGGACTGATTGTAGGTTTGCAGTTTGGACATTGAATCAATGTTTTGGCAACATCTGTGGGATTGGTTCACAGATTGTGTGAGTGTGTTTGAGGAAACCAGGAAACGAGGAAGTGGAAAACACAAACTACCAACCACTCTCGTGTTTTTCTTTATTGTGGAGCTGAGAGATAATCAGGGGATTCACACAAGCAGAAAAGCCCAATAAACAACTGCACGTAAAGAAACGCTCTGCAGCATTAAAAAAGAATTCTGTTTCATTACCACGTTTTCAATCATATTGCATTACTTCACCTTTTACTCAAAAAGAGTAGTTACCCTACTGTTAGATCATCAGACTGCAGATTCCAGCACAGACACATCTGTTATATCTGCCAAGGACTGTCTTCAGCAGAGAGCGTTAGTGCACAGACGTGTGCTGTAACACTGCTGTAAAGATCCTGGAGACAACACTGTGGTGTAAACGGCCTTAAACACTTCAGGATGTTTCAGGATCAGAGGACAGCAGCGGCTGATGAGTGTAAATCTGCAGTCTGTGGCTCTGCTCATGCAGATCCTCCTTGATGTAATGAACATTTATAGGTGAGCAGTGCAGCTGAGAAACAGACAGGTGAGCAGGAAAAGAGTGGAAATGTGTCAGGTGAGCACACACAGGAGGGGGAGGGGCCACAGAGCAGACAGGTGAGCACACACAGGAGGGGGAGGGGCCACAGAGCAGACAGGTGAGCACACACAGGAGGCGGCGCGCCCACAGAGCAGACAGGTGAGCACACACAGGAGGGGGAGGGGCCACAGAGCAGACAGGTGAGCAGACAGAAGAGGCTGAAGGGAGCAGAGATGGATGTCTGCGGCCTTCACCTCCTCTGAGGGGCAGATGGAGGTTGTGTGGTGTAAAGTTAAGAACGGGGTTGTTGCACAGCAGTTATAAATGTATGAACTGGTCAGATATTAAACTTCAATGACCATCAGCCTTTCTGGGCAGCCCAAACATTTATCTGCTGTCTGAGGAAAAACTTCAGTCTGGGACATTTAAATATGATCAAATGACAATTTATAGTTTTATATCAGTTTATCATATTACAAAAGGTTAAAGGTCAATGATTAAAGAATAAATGAACTCACCTTAGAGCCTCCAGTCTGCAGTTTGGACTCTTCAGTCCAACACACAGAAGCTTCACTCCTGAATCCTGAAGATTGGTCTCGCTCAGGTCCAGCTCTCTCAGATGGGAGGGGTTAGACATCAGAGCTGAGGCCACGACTTTAACGTGAGGCTCTGATAGTCTACAGTCAGATAATCTGTAAAGATATTAATATAGTCATTCAGATAATCCAGTTATATTTACACACTGTTTTTATTTTCACATTTCACTGATTTTGTTGATCTAAATTCATCATTGTTGACACTAAACTATGATTTACATTCCTCTCCAGTAAACATTCAGTTTTCTCAAATGTTTATTTTTGTGCCTTATTAAGAGATTAAAGTGGACAGAGCAGAAAACCAGGCAGGACTTCATACAGGAGACATCCCATAGTCCTGAGCAACACAAAATGCATGTTTATTACAGCTGTGACAGTGTCCTGGTATTCACAATAACTGTCTTTAAACAAAACACACACTCATCCTGAGCTGATATCATGCATATGGAGACACTGTGTCATTAACGGGATTATAACTGGAGACTGCTCAACCTTTGGACTAGGGATGTAACGATATTAAAATTTTGTATCACGGTTATTGTGACCAAAATTATCACGGTTATCATTATTATCACGGTATTTTTGCGGTGTGCTCAAAATGTTCAAAATGTACTTTAACACAAAATTGAAATCATTAACCCCTTTAATATTATAAGTTTAATAGTTCGTTTTAGTCTTGTCAATTAATGTGTCAAGAAATGCCCTTTGAGTACATTTTTTATCTTTCTTTCATGAGAAATAAATGAAAACAATTCTAGCAAGTATTTGACATTAATAAACACTTAAAACAGTGTCTAGTTCTAAAAATCATGACCTGGTTGCTCAGATTTTAACTTTAAACAGGATTCTCTTTATAAACAATTGAAAATCAACAACATTTAACCTATTTTACATGCACTCACAGATTTTTGTTTGCCTGCAGCATTAGTGTCCATGTTACAGCTCATCATATTAGGCCATGTCATGGCCTTTTTTTTTACTGACCATAGTCCCTGTTAGCCCCCTTCATGACTCATCCTGGCCTCCTCCTCCTCTCCCTGGCAGATGTCCTCAATATTTTTTTCCAGAGTACGATCGATTAAATCCATAAAGCACAAACTTTGTGGAAAGAGGCGATCAATTTCAAAATACGGCGAAAACACGGCAAAAGAACGGCAAGAATACACTCCAGAATGATCATAATGCTGTTATTTACAATATCTAGACATTATTTAGACAGAGAGTACTCACAAACCTCCTGTAATTCACTCGGGTATGGCTCATTGCATCTTTTCTCTTGCTCTCTCTCTCGCCCTCTCTCGCTCTCTCTCTCGCTCGACCTCCACGGCTCCGTCAGTTCATTTACTCGAGGAGTTACGGCACTTTTAACCGAAGACGTCTTTTCCTTTAGCAGCAGCTTCGTGTTTAGACAGGGTGACTGTCTTCTATCAGTTTCCCTTGGCATCCTTGTAAAATCCAAAATTTAACCAGACTTAAGAGTCCGTTTCCAGAGGGAAATCTCCACTGTCTGTAACTTCCGCTGAGGCCAAACAATGCAAACGGCACATGCGCGCATCCCATGAGGCCGTTTCATCCAGGAAGAGCATCACAGTTCAGGCATTCCTAGGCAAAGAGCAGCATCACCGTGCGTTTCTGACTCATTGTGGTTCACAAACACGGTAAAACGGTAATTTTTATAGGACGCGGTAATGATTACCGTGGGAAATTTTACCGCGGTTTACCGTTTTACCGGTAACCGTTACATCCCTTCTTTGGACCACAGTGACGGAGAAATACGAGCAGAGAACAGGGAGATGATCAGAGACACACAGGGAGACACAACAGCACACACACACACACACACAAATACACCCACCCACACACAATTCAATTACATTTTTTAATTAAAAAAAAAAAAAGCTTTATTGGCATGAGTGTAAAAAAACATTGTTGCCAAAGCATTGTTTTGTCCAGGTTGATATCTAACGCCCAGCTTTGACAGAAGTCCTCCAGCAGAGAGAGGTTCTGCTGCAGGCCGTGGTCTGTTGGAGACAGGAGAACCAGGTCGTCTGCATACATGAGGAATTTAATGTCTTTTCCTTGTAGATCTAATCCTGGGCTTGAGGATTGTTCAAGAAGGGTGGACAGTTGATTGATATAAATGTTGAAGAGGGTGGGAGACAGGTTACAGCCCTGATGCACCCCTCTCCCCTGTTTGAAGAACTCTATTCTTTGATTTCTAATTTTAACACAGCACTGGTTCTCTGAATATTTGGATTTGATGAGGTCGTAGGTTTTACCACCAATTCCACTCTGTAAGAGCTGTAAGAACAACCCATTGTGCCAAATCATATCAAAAGCTTTCTTTAGATCTACAAAGCAGGCAAATACCTTTCCTTTGTGTTTTTGGTGAACATGGTGCTGGATGAGTGTGTGGAGAGTCTAGATGTGGTCGGGTGTTTGGTGGTTGGGTAAAAAGCTGATCTGACTTTGAGACAGAATCTGATGGTCGGTGAGATATGTGATTAATCTGGAGTTCAGGATGCTGCAGAAGAGTTTACCCAGGTTGCTGTTGACACAGATGCCTCTGTAGTTGCTGGGATTGTACTTATCTCCATTTTTAAACAGAGGAGAAATGAGACCTTTATTCCAGATGCTAGGGTAATATCCAGCTGCCAACACCAGGTTAAAAAAGATTTTGGATGGCAATTTGGAGATTTAGATTGCTGTGTTTCAGCATCTCAGAGTTGATGCTGTCTATACGCTTTCCTGTTTTTAAGGGTCTTCAGTTTGAGCTGTATCTCTTTGACAGTGATGGGGTAGTCATTGGTTGTCCTTCACTGTCTTTTCCAGTTCTCCCAGTTTGTCTATCATGAAAACTTGGTCAGGATTCAGACCATGGCACTCTGGATTTTTATAGAGGATTATGGTCAGAGGACCTCTGTGAACCGTTTACTGCTGTCGTCCTTCTGTGATGAATTTTTACTGAATATTCAGTGAGCTGAGTCTAGAAAGGTCAATTAATGCTGAAGGAGGTCAAATACTGTCTCCAAAAACAATGTCTGCTGTGTGTGAGTAATAAAACGTTATGTGAACTCAGAAGTCCTGAACAAGATCTTGAACACTCTGACCCATCCCTATGATCTACATCTTATTCAGACTCAGACTTCAGAACATCTGGACTTACTCAGCCTTTCTGCAGTTCCTCACAGCTGGCATCAGTCTCAGTCGTCCCTGGTCTGATGTGTTGTACTTCTTCAGATTAAACTCATCCAGAACCTCCTCTGATATCTGCAGCATGTGGGCCAGAGCTGAGCAGTGGATATCAGAGAGTTTTGTCTCTGATCTGTTCTCAGACTTCAGGAACTCTTGGATCTCCTGATGGACTAAGAGGTCGTTCAGCTCTATCAGACAGTGGAAGATGTTGATGCTTCTGTCAGGAGAGATTTCATCACTGTTCATCTTCTTCAGGTTGTTGATGACTCTCTGGATCATTTCTGGACTGTTGTCTGTCTGACCCAGCAGATCTCCTAAGAGCCTCTGGTTGGACTGCAGAGTGAGGCCGTGAAGGAAGCGAACAAACAGGTCCAAGTGACCATTTGGACTTCTCAGGGATTTCTCCACAATGTTCTTCAGGAAGACAGACAGGGACAAGTCAGAGCTCTCAGGCTTAAAAAGCTTTGAAAACATTTTAAAAGACTTTGAGAAAAAGTCTCTCTGTGTGTGGTCTTCAAAGAAATCCTCCACCACTCTTCTTTTCTTCTTGTTGGTGAAGCAGTTGAACATGTAGACTGCAGCCAGAAACTCCTGAACGCTCAGATGAACAAAGCAGTAGACTGTTTTCTGGAAGATCACACTCTCTCTTTTGAAGATCTCAGTACAAACTCCAGAGTACACTGAGGCCTCTGTGACGTCCAGACCACACCGCTCCAGGTCTTCTTTGTAGAACATGATGTTTCCGTTCTCCAGATGCTCAAAGGCCAGCCTCCCCAGCTTCAGAAGAACTTCTCTGTCAGACTGGGTGAGTTCCTGAGGATGTCCCTCAGCATACTTGTTCTTCTTCCTCTTTGTCTGGACCATCAGGAAGTGTGAGTACATGTCAGTCAGGGTCTTGGGCAGCTCTCTTCCCTGCTCCGTGCTCATCATGTGCTCCAGGACTGTGGCGGTGATCCAGCAGAAGACCGGGATCAGACACATGATGTGGAGGCTCCTGGAGGTCTTGATGTGTGAGATGATTCTGCTGCAAAGATCTTCATCAGTGAACCTCCTCCTGAAGTACTCCTCCTTCTGCTCGTCAGTGAAGCCTCGTACTTCTGTGACCCTGTCAACACATGAAGGAGGGATCTGATGGGCTGCTGCAGGTCGAGAGGTGATCCAGATGAGAGCTGAGGGGAGCAAGTCCCCCTTGATGAGGCTCGTTAACAGAACATTTAACGATGACCTCTGTGTGACATCAAACACAACCTCCTCCTTGTTAAAGTCCAGAGAGAGCCTGCATTCATCCAGGCCGTCAAAGATGAACAACAGTTTACAGACAGCCAGAGTCTCTGCTCTGACCTCCTGCAGTGTTGGATGGAAAACATGGAGCAGCTCCAGAAGACTGTAGGACTCATCTCTGATCAGGTTCAGCTCCCTGAATGACAGCAGAGCCACCAGACTGAGGTCTTGGTTTTCTGAGCCCTCAGCCCAGTCCAGAGTGAACTTCAGCACTGAGAAGGTTTTTCCAACACCAGCCACGCCGTTTGTCAGAACCACTCTGATGGGTGTCTGTTGATCAGCTGAGGCTTCAAAGATTTCATGGCACCTGATTGGAGTCTCATGGGGGGTCTCCATCTTGGAGGCTGTCTCAAGCTGTCTGACCTCATGTTGGCTGTTGACCTCTTCACTCTGTCCCTCTGTGATGTAGAGCTCAGTGTAGATCCTGTTCAGGAGGGTTCTACTTCCTGTTTCATCACTTCCTTCAGTCACATGTTCACATCTTCTCCTCAGACTGATCTTATGATCATCTAGAACCTTCTGCAGACCTTTATCTGACAAACAAGCACAAATATATCAGACTGGTTTAATTAAATGAACTAAATCAAATGTCCCATTTTCCTCATGAATCATTAAGAACACAGAGTAACACAGAGATTCTCCTGAAATAAAGTTGAACTGCTAAGACAGAATAAACTGACAGCAAGAGTCAGGTTATATTAAAATGTTAGATTTATGTATTAATGACAGGATGATCTCCATCACATGACACTGACGTAGAAAGGTGGTGAAGTTCTGTTCCTGCTCACAAAGACATCAGTCTTACCTTCTGCAGTGCTGGACTGACCGCTGATAAGACCTGGATCTGTCAGGACGTCCTGGACCAGAGCCCTGTGGAGGAAGGACAGTGAGACCATGATGAGGGAAGTCGATCAGAACTGTAGACCATCAAGACCCAATTTTAGATTTCAAGACCCTCACGGGGGGGGGGGGGGGGTATACACACACACACAACACATGCATATTAGGGGTGCAACGATACACAAAATTCATGGTTCCGTTCAGTTCGATACGTTTCTGTCACGGTTCAATACTTTTTCCATACAAAATATGAGAAATTTCAATGCCTTTTTTACTTGTGGTTTATTAAAATAACCAACATTTGTTTGCTAAACCAAGCACCTTCTTCGGTGCATAGTGAGAATCATAAAAAACAAAAACATCACTTAGATTTTGACTTCCTTTATTGTCATTATGCAAATTAAACAGCAGTGCACTTGGAATGAAATTTCGTTGCATTGGCTTCCTGGATAATAACAACAAACAGTGACATTTTTAATGAATAAGTGTATAAAAATATGAATATTATTAGGGCCACAATAAATAGTATAAAAAGGAATATAAATACAAGGGCTATGCAAGAAATATCGATTAACACTGTCAGTTAAAAGTGACCTATAATTACTGACAAATATTTACATGGAATGAAGTGTATTGTACTGTTAGAGATTAAAAAAACAGCCATTATATACCATGTAAAAATAAGAATAAGTAAAAATTAAATGTATCTAATAGATAATTCACCCATCTTATGTGGCCCATTCTTAGCAGCAGAGTAAATATTACAAAGAACGAGCTTTAAGTGCATCAAGTGTCCGTAAAACCCGGCGTTATCCACAACAGAAAAGGGTCTCATGTGACAGCAGTAAAAGTAGTTATCGTCCGGTCAATTTCCTTTGCCCTCTTTGAATCATGTGCTAAAGGCTGTCTAAATGACCCAGGTAAAGTCTGTAGCATGTGTGCTGCTTGTTGTTTGTGTCTTGTTCCACTTGTTTTAACACCGGGGTGATGACGGCGTTTGTTGTTTTCCCCCGTCGTAATTTAGCATCGTGTTGCACTTCCGACATACTGTTGTGTTTTGTCCACAACACGCCTACAATCAGGGTCATACTTAACACAGAAGCCAAAGTAGTCTCAAACGCCACATCTGAATGATAGTGGAGGATCTTCATTTCAGATGAAGATAAAGCACTCGCCATGTAGCAGCGCCTTAGAATATGTAGCTTCTTCTGTCTCAGCAGCTTGGCTGGATGAAAGGGGAGGTGCTGCGTGCAACTCATCGGATCTGTGCTGGACAATGCAGCCCGGAGTAGTCGAACGCAGATTCACTGAACTTTCAGTGCACAGCGCCTCATCAGAAATTAATCAAATAAATAAATACATAATAGCATGTTGTTCGGTTCAAAGGTGTATTGAACTGTGGCCACTGTATCGAACGCCGTTCAATACAGATACATGTATTAATGCATATATATATATATATATATATATATATATATATATATATATATATATATAATATATATATATATATATATATATATATATAAATAAAGTTGTTGTCCATATGTAGCTCAGAAGAGACTATGTGCTACAAAATATCAGCGTGAACTTTTTTCTTTCAACCTCAAATAAAGAAAAAATACTTCTAGGAAAACAGCAACAGCTTATTCTTCTTCTTCCTCCAGACCGTCCATTAAACAGTGAAGCAACGCGTCTGATCACACTGACATACAGACTGTGGTTACCAGGCATCACAGTAAAACAAAATCATCAATGTTGACATAGTTAATAGTTTGTCAACTAAGAAGATGAGAAATGTTTTGATTTCAATAAAATCAAAATTACACATTTTTAGATTGATAAAGCATGGTCAAAAGTTACAAATAAAATAATACTTCAGTAATTTTATTATTGCTTTGCATCATGACTTGGTATAATATTCACATCACTAAGTAACAATAAGACCCATAAGGTCATTTTAGGGCAAAAAGCATCTGACTAATAATTAACTCAGTTTTAATTTTAAAACAAATTTAGATCATACAGAAAGTCCTCTATAAACTATCATACCCAAAGGTCAGAACACCTTTTCACATTTCAGCCATAAAACTGTCAAAACATTCAGTTCCACTGCTACCTGACACCCAGCTCCACATCTCCACTGAGCCTGGCTGCCTCCTCCCACCTTCCTCCCTCACCAACTGTCTCCTTGAAATAAAGTCCTGGTTCACACACACTTTCTCAAATTAAACAGAGATAAGACAGAAATGTTATTGACTGGCTCCTGATCCACTCCCAACAAATCTACAGTCTCACTCTTCAATCAATCAATCAATCAATCAATCTTTATTTGTATAGCGCCAATTCATAACAAGTGTTATCTCAAGACACTTTACAATAGAGCATAAGGCTCTTCATTTTATGGATACACATATATGCATAGATACATATATACATATAAAATACACATATACATATATATACAAATATATACATCCAACACCCAACATGAATCCATATAGCTAATCATGGATCCCTCCATCATGGCGGCAAGAAAAACCTTCTGTTAAGCAGCAGGAAATCTTGAATGTGGATCTCAGTCTCATGATGAACAGCAAATCCACACGATGCTGTGTCGGGTGTGAGGGCAAAAGAAGGAAGGTAAGAGGAGACAAGTGGACTAAAGTAAGAACTAAAATTAGGGACAGGTCCATTTACCATCAACCTGTCATCTGATTCATTAGAGGGTAGCCTCTTGAGATGCTATATCTCATTTTCAGGAGGGTCCTCATGTCTGAATGGTTGTGGTGATCATTTTCTAGAAATATAATCTTAGATATTCTTACTGAAAATAAGAATTTATGGTAGTGACGAACTCATGGGTGCCCAGACCACAAGTGCATCCCGACCATATTTGTCTCCGTTAAATATAAATGTGTTAAAGGCCTCTTGAGATGTGACATCCCATTTTCAAGAGGGACTTCATGCCTATGTGGTAGTAAAATATAGATACTGTAGATGTAACGATCATGGATATGGAGATCATGCTAATAACTACATGAATAGCTATAACGATAATGGGAATGGAGTGTTCCTTATAAAGTGGCCAGCTATGTGTCATGTTTCTAATTGTAGTTTTGAGGCTTCGTGACTCCACAGCAGCAGGCAGTCTCCACCAAGGATCCCAGGCCACCGACAAGACAAGAGCCAGAGACGAGTACAGGAGCAAACAAAAGGGGCAAAAGCAGATGCAGAGAGAGAGAGAGACAGAGAGAGAGAGGGAGAGAGAGAGAGAGAGAGAGAGAGGGAGAGAGAGAGGGGGAGAGAGAGAGAGAGAGAGAGAGAGAGAGAGAGAGAGAGAGTGATAGAGCCCATTGTGCCAGACTCCCCCCCCCGGCAGTCTAGACCTGTTACATCTAAACTATGAGTCTAATTTATGAACTACTTTATTTATTTATTTATTTATATCCTATAAGCTGGTCCCTAACTGAAAGCTTTATCAAAGAGGAAAGTTTTAAGTCTAACCTTAAAGGTAGAGAGAGTGTCAGACTCCCGAACTGTGGTTGGTAAATTGTTCCAGAGAAGAGGAGCCTGATAACTGAAGGCTCTACCTCCCATACTACTTTTGGAGATTAATGGTACCACAAGTAGGCCGGCATTTTGGGAGCGTAATGTTCTAGAGGGGTTGCACGGCACTACAAGCTCTTTAAGATAGACTGGTGCCTGTCCACTGAGACAGGTAAACAGTCTGGGTGTCTCTCCTTCACCCCACACATCATCAACATAACCCTGTCAGTTTACCTCCACCTCAGAAACATTAACCATACCCCTCCCTCATCCCTCACACCATCCACATTCTGGTCCAGTTTAGTCCTCCTGACTCGACTACTGTAACTCCCTCCTGTTTGGTCTTCCCCAGAAGATCCTCCATAAACTTCAGCTAGTCCAGAACTCAGCAGCTCGCATCATTTCAAGGACTCCATCCACTCATCACATCACACCATCCTGCAGCAGCTCCACTGGCCCCCCATCACAGACCACATCCAACACAAAATCCTGCTCCACACCTCCAAAGCCATCCACAGCCTCGCCCCTCCATACCTCTCTGACCTCATTCACATCTCTGTACCTGCTCAAACCCTCTGATGCTCTTCCTCTGTCCATCTGTCTGTCCCCTCTGCTCACCATGGGGGGTCGAGCATTCAGCCTCTGAGACCACAGTTATGGAACTCTCTCCCCCCCGACCTCCGCAATACTGACCCCTCACCCTCTTTAAAACCAGACTCAGAACTAGGGATGTAACGTTATCGTAAAACGGTAACATGTAAAATTTCCCACGGTAATCATTACCGCGTGCTATAAAAATTACCGTTTTACCGTGTTTGATAACCACAATGCGTCAAAAACGCACGGTGATGCTGCTCTTTGCCTAGAAATGCCTGAACTGTGAGGCTCTTCCTGGATGAAACGGCCTCATGGGAAGCGCGCATGCGCAGTTCATTGTTTGGCCTCAGCAGAAGTTAGAGACAGCGGAGAGACAGTGGAGAGTTCTCTCTGGAAACGGACTCTTAAGTGTGGTTAAATTTTGGATTTTACAAGGATGCCAAGGGGAAACTGATAGAAGACAGCCACCCTGTCTAAACACGGTTGCGGCGAAAAGAAAAAGACGTCTTCGGTTAAAGCTTCCGTAACTCCTCGAGTAAATGAACTGACGGAGCCGTGGAGGTAGAGAGAGAGAGAGCGAGGGCGAGAGAGAGAGCAAGAGAAAAGATGCAATGAGCCATACCCGAGTGAATTACAGGAGGTTTGTGAGTATTCTCTGTCTAAATAATGTCTAGATATTGTAAATAACAGCATTATGATCATTCTGGAGTGTATTCTTGCCGTTCTTTTACCGTGTTTTCGCCGTATTTTGAAATTTGATCGTCTTTTTCTGTCAAAGTTTGTGCTTTATGGATTTAATCGATCTTACTCTGGAAAAAAATATTGAGGAGATCTGCCAGGGAGAGGAGGGGGAGGCCAGAGGAGAGTCATGAAGGGGGCTAACAGGGACTATAGTCAGTAAAAAAAAAAAAAAAAGTCATATGGTCTAATATAACGAGCAATAACATGGACACAAATGCTGCAGGCAAACAAAAATCTGTAAGTGTATATAAAATAGGTTATTTGTTGTTCATTTTCAATAGTTTATAAAGAGAATCCTGTTTAAAGTTAAAATCTGTTGTTTTCTTTTCTTGTAATTACACACAGTTTAAGTGTTTATTACATAATAATGAAAGATACTTGCTAGAATTGTTTACTTTTATTTCTCATTAAAGAGAGGTTGAAAAATGTACTCAAATGGCATATCTAGACACATTTATTGATTAAAAAGACAAAAATAACTATTAAACTTATAACATTAAAGGGGTTAATGATTTCAATTTTGTGTTAAAGTACATTTTGAACATTTTGAGCAAACAGCAACAATACCGCGATAATAATGATAACCGTGATAATTTTGGTCACAATAACCGTGATACAAAATTTTAATATCGTTACATCCCTACTCAGAACCCATCTGTTCAAACTCTCCTACTCCCTCTGATCTCTATATGTCTGTTTTACTTTCTGTAAGGTGATCTTGAGTGTCATGAGAGGAGTCCTTAAATAAAATGCATTATTATTATTTTCTCATTTGTTGTGTCTCAGTCATCACTCTCAGAAATAGGGGTACAGAGGTGGGACATTTCTGTTCTTAAAGGTACAGTTCTGTCCTACTGTAACATAGAGGGCCAATTATTGTACTCTTAGGTACCTATGTGTACCTTTTTTTGGGGAGAAAGGCACATAAATGTTCCCAAATAGCAAAAGGTACATATATGTACTCCTAAGGTACACATACTTACTCTCTAAAGGTACATTATCAGAAACAGTTTGTTTGTTTTTGTTTGTGTGTACGCACACACACACACCACAGATGAATTATCCATGACACACAAACGTCGCGCGCACGCACGCACGCACGCGCACACACACACACACACACACACACACATTCCTGTACTTGCTGCATAGTGAGGACCGAGTGAAAAGGCCTACAAAGTGAGGACCACCATTTCTACTTAACCTAGGAACACAAAAAAACTATTTTTGAACTCAGGGTGGCGCCATTACCCAATACACCGCCTTAGATTTCATTTAACACCAAGAATTAGATAAAAGTTTTTTACCAGCCAAGTGAGGACCAGACACCAGGTTTGGATTTTTAATGTTTTGAGTAGGTCTACTAGGATGCTGTTTCCATTAATGAATATTTTTAATGTAAATCTGAAATGACAAATGTTTCATTTACAAAATATGTTATCACCAGTAATGCAGCAGTATCATTTATTGAAATTGTATTTATTAAAGAGCAAATTTGTTATTTCTGGAGGGTAAAGTGTTTTGTTTTATTGCCAGTTTAACTGTCAAAAGATAAAGCATAGAATATAATTTTAAGACATTACAATAACAATTAATCCTTATATTATTAGTTAAATTTGCAAAAAGCACAATTTGTATAGGTCATGTAAATTCTGTGTGACTTTATTCTACATAAAGCCGAACTGGAATAATAGTCAAAACCAGTTGTGAGTAGCCAGTCAACAAAACTTGACATTGGTTGATCATGCAATTTTATGAAAATTTAATATGTTAAAGATCTTTTGTGGTTGAGCACACCTTTTATAATCAATCTAGTGTCAGCATCAGAAGTGTATACTTCTGTCATAAAATCCTGTTCCACAGTGTTAAACAAAAAATTGCAGACTCCATCCATAATGAACAGAACAGTAACAGTAAATAAATTTACAGTAATAATTAATTATTACTCAGTCTTGTTAACCAAATATCCCTTTGCAACACTCCTTAGTCATGCAAAGTATAGTAGATATCCATGTAAATTTGACAGCACTTTTTGATTTAGTTTTAATTATAATCTTCTGCCTACATTTATTTGAAGTTTTTATGTTTTATTTACTGTAATCTACTGTAAATTTAGTTGACTAAAATATGAGGTGTAAGTGGCAAGGTATTTTTTTTCCTTGTTTTTTTTTCCCTTGAATTTCTTAAGTCATGTTTTACACTTGAATCAAATGAACCATCGAAAAACCTTTACCGAATGTTAGTAAAGTCTGAATACTTTAGTCTACTTACCTACATACCTACCTACCTAACATCTACTTACCCTTTATTGAATGTTGGTGAAGTCTGAATGTCTAAATGAACAGAAACAAATGTTCCTTTTGTGTGAAATGCAGTCACCTTTATTTAGGCTACCTGGCAGAGCATCTCAGTTACAACACCAGAACTGACAACAAACAGTGAATCTGCTCTACATGAATATATCAATTCATAAAGAGAGCAGCTCTGATTGGATCACTCCACAACTTATCCCACCACCACCAAGCTAAGGCAGCTGTGATTGGATGTTTCTCTTAACTCATCCAACCCTTCAACACAACCAAAGTCATTGCTTACATCCTTAATTTGTCCCTACTTTCTTACTAGAACCTCCTTAGGTTCGATGAACTTGGTAAGGCTTGTTTGACTGCAGTCCTCTCCTGGTCAGCCCAAGGTCTTTTACCTTTTCTCCTGACTTCAATTTCTGGTGCATCTATAAAACAAAAAACAAAGGAGTTTATTAGAGGCTGAGTTGATTTTAAACTGAGATCTTATTAGAACCATCTGATCCCTGCCTTGAATAAAGAATAATAGTAACATAATAAGAAATATAATAGTTGCATTTATTCACTAAAAGTATGTTATAAGCCCCCACCTTAAAAGAACTTTGTTAACTTAAAGGACACCTTAGTAACAACAAGTACACTGAAGAGATGATTTATGTGTTTTGTGCATCTCACATTTAAACTTTTTAATTTTCTGTTTACTTAAAATTCCTGATTTTGTATTTTTTCTTCTAAAGTGCATTTAACTTTTTATCTCCTTGTCTGACCCAAATGCTGATGTGCTTTTTGATCCCAAATCATCTATATTAGGATTAAAATAATTTTTAATTGCATAATGTGGCACTAAAAAAAAGCCAGCAGCAATTATACCAGACAGAAGAAGACTGCACATCTGTGAGGCCACTTGACCTCCTGACCTTTCCTCAGTTAATTTAGGCAGAAAGGTTGCACTCAGTGTTTTTTTTTTTTTTTCAAAATGGTAGGAGGAGATTTTCTTCATCTGCATATGATTTGTAACTGAGTGGTGAGATTACTTTATGCACTTTCACTTATCAGTGTTAAATCCCCACCATTTCATCCCTGTCAGCTGTTTCAGAGCTGCTGAAACAAACCCATGATGTTACTGCTATGAAAAGCTTTAACTCTGTAAACCAGAGGAAGGCTTTTACTGTGAAGCAGATACAGGAAATACTACGTGTTTGCAAGCAAATAAAAACAGCTGGTTAAGTGACCAAATATTCGGACCAACTGTCAACATTAACTTTAAAGATACTGAATTAAAGCACCCGTAAGTGGCGGTAGGCTTGAGGTAATGTTACCACCTCATATTCTAAAGTTGTGTGAGCCTGATGGCAGTCGACGCATGATGTGTCCTTAAAAGAGAGTGAAAAAAATAAACGCTGTCTACAGCAGGAGCAAAACAGGGAAAATATCGACCAATCCTCTAAATTTTCAAACAGATTTATTCCTGTACTGCCATTCTGCCCACCTTCTGCACAGGGAGGTTTAAAATTTGTTTAAACATTTCTACATGCTTTATTTTGACTATTTGCCAGTAGCTGTAAGTTGTCTGCTTTCAGAAAATCCTCTGAAAGCATCCTCATTGTCAATCCAGGTTTGTGTTATTTATGTGAAAAAGATGTGAATACAAACCAAATCTCTCATTGGAAAAGATTTGAAAGTTTCTAGGCAGAGGTAGCTGACCTTTTTGAATTTATGTTTAGATGGTAATAGATTACTGTTCTACAAGCTATTAAAATTCAAGAATCCCTTCAGTTGTCTTCTAAGAACTTTGGCTCTATGTGGTCTTACTGTTGTACATAAAATGTACAATCTGAATCAGAGACATTTTGACCAAAGACAAGGGAACATACACTAACTGTTAGGTTTATTGGAATGTGCAAGAGATTAGAAATAATCTCGTTAAAGATGTAAACCTTCACAGAATGAGATTTTTACTTGTCTCCCCGATCCTCATCATCACCATCATCTTGTCTTATATATAACAATATAACAATATGTCTTTTGTTATAAAGGACCTAAAGACACTCTTTTTGTTATTCATAATAAATGGAGATATTCAGACATGCTGTGAAGAATGAGACAGCTGATGAGTTGGAGAGGGGCTGATGGAAGGACTGGTACCAACATAAGGTTTAGACTGTACAGTGTAATACTCTGGGTGGATATGCTCTGATGATGCACACTGGTATTTTGGCTGCTGATATTTTGGAATGTCATAAAACAAAAAAAAGGACTTGAATTTTAATTACTAACTAAACTCAGATTTATTACACTTCACTCATGTAAATGTTACAAACTCACCCAAACCATCACCTTCATGTTTTTCTGTAGCTGTCTTTCTGCTTAACAGGTGGTCTTCCACCTGTCTCCTGGTGCAGCCTCCATCTATAAAATAATATTTTTGACAGAGTTTAAGTACTTACATCTGCATCTCAGAAATGTACCAAAACTGCAGTGAAATCAACAAGGTCTGAGACAAAAACAGCACAATTACCTCAAAAACTAAACTGTTTCTATCTCACCATGACAGCCTGGCTCAAACAGGAGACTGTTACTCTTATGTGAACATTGATAATGCAGTTTATGTGTAGACATTCTGACCCAGAAATGATAAAGAAATGAAAAGTAAAACAGAGGGAAGGAGGAGAGCTGCTTCACAGCCCTCAGGTTCAGCAGTAAACTTAAACTTGACCTGATGACATTGTACAGTGTTTCATCGACTGTCTGCTCTGTTTAGTTTTTCTAAGGGCTGTAACTGGTCAAGTCACTGTCATCGCCAGCCGTGTCTGTCCGTAAACCAATGCATTTTCTGTCTAATCCATTTTGGGTGTCAGGTTTTTCAGGTAGTAGTCCTCAGTCTACCTTGGCACATCAGACTGGAGCGAACATGCTCATAATTTTGCAGCATCAGCATAACCACCACCACTTTCTGCTAACTCACCAACTAACTACAATCCTTAACTAATCATTAGTTATTAATCCAAAATTTTAGTGAAATTTCAGTCATTTTTTCTGGCTTTCTCCCATTCAGTAAGACCTATAATAATCTAAGTAATCAAATTTTTTGTAATTTTTCTAGAACATGTCGGACGGTTTGATCAGACTGTTTTAGGTTGTACATGCCTACCTACTATATTTCCATCAAAATCACACTGGCTATTGAACACCTAATATTTTATTATGCCAACATAATCAGAAATCAGACTAAAAACTCTTCCAAACTTCTGTGTACTCTATGGGTAGTATGTGCTATGTGAGGTGTAGAGTTATAAATAAGCTTTAATACTGTGAAACTGAATCAATCATTATTACAAATAAATAAATAAAGGTGCAGACTGTGAATGTTACAGTCTAACAGCAGGACAGAAGTGTTATAACATTTTTAGTAATACTGCATTTCAGCTGACAGTCTGATGTAACAGCTCAGGAACAGCTAATGTTAGCCTGCGGTCTTCTTAATTTAATATTTATTAACACAAACTGAAACCTTTTTCATGGGAGAAACTGGTCTCTACCTAATGACTATCTCATAATTTTCAATCAATCAATCAATCAATCAATCAATCACTCAATCAATATTTATTTATAAAGCCCTTTACAGTAACCCAAAAGTCCCCCAAAGTGCTTTACAGTAGTGTCAGAAAATAAATAAGAACACTATGGATAAAAACAACATAAAACAATACTGTAAGAACGATACATAAAAGCAAAAGTTACATAAGAATACAACGGGAGGTGTGACACAGCAGCAGGGTGCATAAAAGCCATTCGAAAGATAAAACAAATAATGACTATCTCATAATTTTGCTTTCTTGCCTCAAAATTATGTCTTTCTATCTCAAATTTTTGACTTATCTCATAACTTTGAGCTTTTTAGCTTCAAAATTATATCTTTTTATCTCAAAATTTTGACAATTTATCTCAGAATTTCAATTTTTAATCTTATGCTGTTGACTTTTTATCTCATTTCAAAATTTTATCTCAGAATTTTGACTTTTTATCTCAAAATTTTGACAATTTATCTCATAATTTCAATTTTTATCTTATACTGTTGACTTTTTATCTTATTATTTCAAAATTTTATCTCAGAATTTTGACTTTTTATCTCAAAATTTTAACAATTTCTCTCATAATTGTTAATAATTATGATAATTATAAATAAACTTGCCTTTGCCTTCAGGAGTAACAGTAGTTTGAATCATGCACATCTTGTTCTGTCACTGGTGACAACTTAGTAGAACAAGCTCAGCAAAACCTGACATTTTAAGGGATTTTATAAAATCCCCCAGCATAATTTTAAAAAGGGGCACATTTGAGCAAAGAGGTCGTATGGTCACGTCACTATGATTCATTAAACCACACAAAGCAGCCTTAAGATCATTTTAAGTGCAGAGAAAAAATTACTCACCCAAGCATTTTTAAATTCCTCTTCACATTTTCTGTGAATCCTTAAAGTTCTGAGTCTTCTTAAATCCCTCCATTTTGAAATTGTGCTGTTGAAGTGTGAGAAGAGGAGGGCACAGCCGAGGTGCAGCTGCAGGCAGGTCTCAGCGGCTGAACTCTTCACCTGGCTTCTCCAGCTCTGATTGGATAATTGATCAGGGGCTTCAGAGCTGTGGGGATGGGCACACAGGAGCAGCTCTGGCCTCTCTTCTCATGAGAACTCATTCTAAAACTTCATTAACCCTTTCATGGTCCTCACTTTCTAAATTTCACCTAAAATAGCATTAGAAAGTCCTTAAACTATATAGAGGGACAGCTAAGTAAACAACTAATATCAAAACATTTAACTTCTTGATTTTTTTATTGAGGAAATTTAATTTAGTATTTTATTAGATTTGAGACAAATAAAAGAAAGGAGTGGAGAAACAGATTAAATGCAGATTATTTAATACATCTGAAAAATAACATGAATGAACTTTGTACAGATTTTCCAGTCCTCAAGTCTCAATCTGTTACACCTCTTAGAGATTGTGGGCCCCTTGTAGTGCTGCATCACCATAACACTAAATGATGTTAAAAATACCTGTTAAAATTCATTCAGTGGTTTCTGTAACTGTCTCTGATAATCTGCTCTCCTGTGATGTCTGTCTGAGTCCACTGTTCTGTCTGTCTGATACACTCCCACCTATATTCACCCTGAGACTCTCTCAGTAAATAAGTCAGTCAAGTTAGTTAAATTAAGCTTTTTGTTACTGAGGACAAATCTTAAGGAGACAGTTTATCTGTCCTGTAGAGTTATAATATACTGTGAAGCTGTTCTGAAGGCCCTGGGCTGCTGCATACACACAACCCCAAAATCAAAGTGGGCTTATTTCCATCAGGTCTATCAGGTTTTGGTCCAGGGATTCAGGGACATGCATCAGTATCATGATATAAGTTGAAAATTAAAATGCATGGAGACCAAAAATTTTTTTCATTAAAACAAAGTACTAAATTGCTAAGGCTTGGCCCGTGGACATGGTGGACATGGGGGTTCTCAGTGGATTAGAGGTCTGAATGTTTTCTTTGGACTATTCAGGGCAGTGAGATGAACCACTGGATCAGTTTTTAAGGGTCTAGCCACATAAGACCCCCCTGTTCCATGTGTGAGGCCTACTAGTAGTGATGAAGCCTGAGCCTGTTAAGCATGCATAAATGAGTCTTGCTCCCTGGTTTTTGAGTATATGTTGACATCAAAAGATTCACAGGTATTAGGTCTGCCGGTGAGTTTGGATGTGCAATATCAGATCCCTAACTCTAAAGAGGCCTTTGCAGGGGCCTGTTTCTCAGTTGAAAATTAACCCTTTAGAGTACAAAATGGCTAAAATGGCCAAAATCTCAGAGATTCATTTACTGATGTGGACCAAAACTTACAGGCTTGATACTGAGTCCAATGTGAATACTCAAGTACATTTTCAGACCTCCAGGGCCCTCGAGGCACAAACAGGGGCCAAAAAGACACGTTTCTTGACAACTGGTGCTCTTTTGCTCTCATTTGACCTCTGTGGCACTTAGAGAGATGAAACCTGGACTGTGGGACCTCTGAAAATTATAAAATCAAATGGTGGTAGAACCGTTTTGCTAGCCCCTCCCAAACAGGAAGTAGCTTCAGGGACCACCTAGAGACATGCCCTTGAGATCATTGGTTTATGGAGGTGACCTGAATAACCTCCAAAAGTTTCAGCTCATTTTAAGCAAATATGGCTGATTTATGGGACTTCAAAGTCCAGACTTGTGCAAGTTTCCCATGGCACCAGGGGCACAGGAAAGTCGAGAGTCACCAAACCACCACAGTTCTGCTCCAAATGGAGTCTAGTATAACATATTAAAAAATCAGCCCCAGGGTCCCAGTAATAATATTTTGACCCCAGTCCATTTCTGAGAAATCAGGTCTTGTTATCCTCTTACATCCAGAGACCATCATGCCAGATGAATGAGACCCACTCCCTCATTTATTGGCCGATGGACACCAAAACTTATATGCAACTTCTAGAGGCACCTCTGAATCTGGATTTTTAATATCAGCCTCCTAGCATCACAGAGGCCCAGATGCCAGCCTATTAAAGTTTGGAGGATTAACCCTTTCATGTCCAGCAGGCCACATTAACCAAAAAAGCTCAAAATCTCAGAGATTCATTTACTGATTTGGACCAAAACTTACAGGCTTGATATTTAGTCCAATGTGAATACTCAAAAATATTTTCAGACCTCCAGGGCCCTCGAGGCAAAAACAGGGGCAAAAAAGACATGTTTTTAGAACACTGGTGCTCTTTTGCTCTCATTTGACCTCCGTGGCACTTAGAGAGATGAAACCTGGACTGTGGGACCTCTGAAAATTATAAAATCAAATGGTGATAGAACCGTTTTGCTAGCCCCTCCCAAACAGAAAGTAGCTCCAGGAACCACCTAGAGACACGCCCTTGAGATCATTGGTTTATGGAGGTGACCTGAATAACCTCCAAAAGTTTCAGCTCATTTTAAGCAAATATGGCTGATTTATGGGACTTCAAAGTCCAGACTTGTGCAAGTTTCCCATGGCGCCAGGGGCACAGGAAAGTCGAGAGTCACCAAACTACCACAATTCTGCTCCAAATGGAGTCTAGTATAACATATTAAAAAATCAGCCCCAGGGTCCCAGTAAAAAATTCTTCACCCCAGTCCATTTCTGAGAAATCAGGTCTTGTGATCCTCTTACATCCAGAGACCATCATGCCAGAAGAATGAGGCCCACTCCCTAATTTATTCATTCATTGTAATTTTTCATGACTGATGTATTTTTTCAGGGGCTTCATGGCCTGAGCACAGTGCAAAAAGACACATTTATTTCTTTACTCTGATGATCGGGTCACAGGGGAAGCAGCCTAAGCAGGGAAGCACAGACTTCCCTCCCCCTGGCCACTTTATCCAGCTTGTCCTGTGTGACCCCAAGGTGTTCCCAGGCCAGCTGAGAGACATAGTCCCTCCAGCGTGTCCTGGGTCTTCCCCGGCTGCCTGATGGTGGGAGGTGGCTCTTAACACCTCACCATGGAGCTGTCAGGAGGCATCCTTACCAGATGTCCAAGTCCCCTCAGGTGGCTTTTCTGATTGTGGAGGAGAAGCAACTCTACTCCAAGCGCCTCCTGGATGACCGAGCTTCAGACCCTGTCCCTAAGGGAGAGCTTGGACACCCTGAGAAGGAACTCATTTCAGCCACTTGTACTCAGCATCTTGTTTTTTGAATTATAGAATCAGAAGAGATTTTTTTTAAATGGGCCTAAAACCTGAAATGGATTCTTTAAGGCCTATATTAAGGCCCAATCTCTGATTATCAAATATATATACATTAATTTAAAAATTGTCTTACATCTTTAATTTGATTCAGTAATTATTTCTGTCTCTTTCTTATTTAGCCTTTTAACATGTTAAACATGTTACATAAAGCCTACTAAGCATGATGCCCTATTTTGGGACCTAATCCAAAAATGACCAGCCCATCTTTAAGTCAGTCTATCTCAGCCTAAAGGTTACTTTGGACAAAGGAAGACTTAAAATCAAGAGAAGACCTGTGAGATTTTTCTAGATATGTAGTTATACGGATATATGGTACTGAGGCCCAGTATATGAGGTTGGAAACCAGCAGATGTGAAATTGTTCATTCTTGCCTAGTGAGAAATACAGTCCCAAAGTAAAAAAAATCCATTGAATCAATAATGCTGGGAAAATCAATGCCTTTAATGAGAATTAGTGAAAAATTACAGAGATCTAAATGTCCTAAATGTCCAGGCACAGGAGTGAGACCTCCTGTTCTTTTCTCCTATCTTTGCTTGGCCTGTGTGATTACAGAGCAGCTGCAAATGTAACCACATGTATCCTTTGTTTAGTCATATCTGCGGAAGAGATTGGACAATATGGATGATTGACACCTCTATGTAGTCATCAGAGACAATAGAATCCAGGGGCATTGACTAAATCAAGCTAAGCAACACCATTGGCTGATAATGAGCCATCCAACACATGGAGTGAAATTCGACACCCTCTTTCTCCAAAATGGCTGCAACATTAACTACAACAAAGACAGATACAATACAAGCTACACAGTGCAGCAAATGGCTGACACATGGAGAGACAGAGAGAGAGAGAAAGATTGACTAAATACTTAAAAGACAATTTTGTCTCTTTATTTTCCTTAGTTGGATTTGTTATGTTGAGCATAGAGAGATTAGCTACCTTGCTAGCAAAGATGCTAATGGAGACAAGAGCAACATAGATGATATCTGGGCTGTCTACTTATACAAAAAAGGTAAGCAACCACTTTAATCACAATAATGTTTACTGTTGACTTCAATATGACAAATATGTCCTACAGAGCAAATAACTGTGCTGGGAAATCATTAAGCTACGTAAGTTCAAGAAATGAAGACTTGTAAGGGCCATTGTTGTGGGCATCATATGTGCAGGAAAATTTTTTGTACTGAGTGTTCCACAGCTGGTGGACATTTATGCCTTGAAATATTTGATACATTAGTTTATATGTGCAAGTGTCTGACAGTAGGAACACTGCAAAGCTTTTTATAGTCTAAACCTCATAGATAAGCATGGTGAAGTATGTAAGTTTTAAGACAGCATAAAAGCATGAATTCTCACTTCGAATCTAATAATAAATAATACCTACATTTAATGTTTTAAAAGGGGCTTGTGACATCAATAAAACATGCTAAATTTAGGCTAATGTCAAATTTTCATGGCCAGTTATTTATGGCCTTCATGTTTTTGAGTGAACCAAAACTGTCAACATGAATAGTCATATTATAATGGTAAAATTATCAACATTTTCTTAGAGTCAGGCCACTTCACATGGTAATGGTGCATTGGTCAACTTTTCTTTGTTAAAACCATATTTTAATCACTTTGTTTTCAATGCAAATGAGTGGATAGGCCTCTACATAAATGGAAATATGAGCTATAAATTACCCTTTTTCATTTTGTTTGATGCCAAATATTATTTTGTAGTGCTTGGGTCCCGTTTTCCTGGAAATAGAATGTCAGAGTTAAATTATGATTACATTATGCATACTTGCAAAATGCAAGCTATATTTAAATTAAAGCCCTTAGCCTTGGCATGCAGCAGGTAGATGTCTCTAAGGTTGGCGTCTGATTTACAGCTTTTAAATTTGGCATTTAAGGTGAAACTTAAACAGCAACGCTGAGCAACTACTCCTTTGGTTGTTGCACATCTAACTGTTTTTATAGCATGTTATACATTATAAAAGCAAGTTATACATTATATAAGCAAGTGAACCCTCACCACCACTGTGTAAACCCACTTTCATATTCAAACCTTTGTTATATTTATGACCATCTCCATCCTGATCTGTTTCTATGTGGTCTTGAGATGAAAAAAATGGCAAAATGTCCCCTTATTGCATTTAAATACCCAGGTTAAAGGCTTAATATATATATGTAAATATATGCTTTAAACAGTCAAGCCTCTATGTAATGATTTATCTTGTCTAAGTATAGAAGTTTTGGATCTGGACTATGTAAAATGTGGTCTAGACAAAGAGAAAAATGTCCCTGTATTGTTTTCTATTTAATACAATATAAAATTTTTAAAAATATGACAGTGGGCTTTGGACAGCATATAGGATTTACTTACTTTTCTTATTCTTATTATTATACCTTACATATAGAAATTTAATTCTTTAAATTTAACCAGATCACATGGAAAAATAGTATTGTAGAACAAATACAGCACAAATTCAACAATTAGCCATTGATTTATTTAACAAATCAAAAAGATAAGCTTCCTAAAAGGCTATGCAAAACAAAATAATAATAATTAGGATTGGCTTTCAGTACAGCAGCAGAGGATGAGGCCTGTAGGCTTAACTGTATGGGGATATTTTGGCTGCAATACCTAATTTCGGCCAGAGGTGGAGCAGGACTAATTTAGCTGCAGTTCCCAATCTCAGCAGTAGGTGGAACAGAGAGCAAAATCAGTGTGAAATTCTGGCGAGAATTTCTCAACATTGACTCATTCTGAGGACTTTTGCTGAAAATCACAGGGGAGCTTCTACATGCTATTTAGAGGTGATTTAGAGGCTGACAAAGTGAGGACCGGCCAAAATGTCCTCACTTCCCAAAAATGTTCTCACTCTGTTGGTTAAAAACTCATGCCGGTCCTCACAATGTAGTAAGTACAAGAACACACACACACACACACACACACACACATACTCGTATTTGTCAGTTTGCGGGGCCCCGAGTTTTTGACCCACTAGTGGGGCCCACCCTTTCCAATGGTCCCAGGCCTCTGTAAAAAATCAGGCTAGCGTAAAAAAAAATAACAAAATTTTCAGTCACTTCAGATTATCCAAACTCCAAAGTTTTTTCTCTACGCTAGTTTTTTGGTCACTTGTGGGACACGTTTCTAGCATTCAATACTTGTGGGGTCCACTTCCACACACACAGATATTTCAGGTCTTTATATCTTAGGTGGGACCAAAAACTAAATGGAGATATCTGATGTTAAAACAGTTTGTTTTTTATTATCAAACAAAGTGAGGACTACATCAAAGGTTTACATTTAGTTTTACATCCTGTACTTCCTCTGCTGAACAAAATCAAGTGCTGATTATAACAGTGAGCTTTGATAACAGTGACAGCTCCTTGCATTGATAAAACATAACAGAGTAACATAAAAACATGGTAACACTGTAGACTTTTTGCTGGCTTTAGAATTTGAGCTGCCCTTCCTGGAGGTAAAACAGAGCACAAGCATGTTTTCAGGTTCGCTTCAGTCTCAGATATATGAAATAGATTCAGATATAAAGATATTTTAATTTACAGTTTTCACGATTGTTAACAAACAAAAATCTAAACTTTGGCACAATTTGCACAACCTTAACTTCACCTACCATTCATACTTCCTTCTTTACATTCTGACTAGTGTAAAGAAGTGTGCAACTAGTTTGCACATCACCTTGTTGTCTAAACACTACACACAATGTTCAGTTGTTACACACACTTCTCATGTAACATCTCAGTGGTATCAACCTACTACAGTGGTTCCCGAACTTTTCACAGCCTGTACCCCTTCAGTCACTTCCTCCAGCCATGTTCCCCCGACTCTCACACACTTACAGCGGCGAGAAAAACAAATACATCTGTAAGGCTACCGCCACCCTTCCTCCCACATTTAACATGCACAACATAAAAATAAAATCTCTTTAAGTGTATTATTTTCACTAAATACATTTACTAGCTATGTCAGTGGACAACGCCAGTTCACTTTTGAAAAAGAAATGAACATTTCTGGAACATATTCATTAATAACCTTGAAACTGTTACAGACTCACGACAGCTCTAATAAGAAGGCTGTCTGACTGAACGTATGTTAATAAAAGAATCTTAGATTCAGGACAGATTTCCTTCTCCATGATGCCTCACCAATCCATCCTCCAGCCTCTCTGCCAACACTTCAGGCCTTTATCAAATCTCACAATACAACATTTATCAGTTTGAACTTGAACTACTGAAACAACTGTTTGAAACCTGACAGGTATTCATGTACCCCCTACATCTCTTTGCGTACCCCCAGGGGTTCACGTACCCCAGTTTGGGAACCACTGACCTACTACAACACACAAGTGTTCAAAAGTCAACAAATTCAGGTCTGGTGAGCAGTTAGCAATCAGGACTGCAGCATATCAGGGCCTTGAGCCTCCTCCTCTGTGTTTGGTGAACAACGGAGAACCTCGAAGAGAGCAACCAGAGAGGGAGAAGTTAAGAGTGAGAGGAGGAGGGGGGAGAACAAGGAGGAGAACAAGGAGAAGGAGAAAGAAAAGGAGGGGAGGAGAGAGGAGAAGGAGGGTATGGAGGAGGACAGAGAGGAGCAGGAGCAGGAGGATAGATTGGAGCAGAGGAGCAGGAGGACAGAGAGGAACAGGAGCAGGAGGACAGAGAGGAGCAGGAGGACAGATTGGAGAGGGAGGACAAAGAGGAGCGGCAGGAGGACAAATCGGAGCAAGAGGAGCACGAGGACAGAGAGGAGCACGAGGAGGACAGAGAGGAGCAGGAGGAGGACAGAGAGGAGCAGGAGGAGGACAGAAGAGAGCAGGAGGATAGATTGGAGCAAGAGGACAAAGAGGAGAGGGAGGAGGACAAATTGGAGCAAGAGGAGCAGGAGGACAGAGAGGAGCAGGAGGACAGATTGAAGCAGGAGGACAGATAGGAGCAGGAGGAGGACAGAAGAGAGCAGGAGGATAGATTGGAGCAAGAGGACAAATTGGAGCAAGAGGAGCAGGAGGACAGAGAGGAGCAGGAGGACAGATTGGAGCAGGAGCACAGATTGGAGAAGGAGGACAGATAGGAGCAGGAGGAGGACAGAGAGGAGCAGGAGGACAGAGAAGAGCAGGAGCACAGATTGAAGCAGGAGGACAGATAGGAGGGGGGATAGAGAGGAGCACGAGGAGGACAGAGAGGAGCAGGAGGATAGATTGGAGCACGAGGAGCAGGAGGAAAGAGAGGAGCAGGAGGATAGATTGGAGCACAAGGAGCAGGAGGACAGAGAGGAGCAGGATCAGGAGGAGGACAGAGAGGAGCATGAGGAGGACAGAGAAGAGCAGGAGCATGAGGACAGATTGGAGCACGAGGACAGAGAGGAGCAGGAGGACAGAGAGAGCAGGAGGACAGAGAGAGCAGGAGCAGGAGGACAGAGAAGAGCAGGAGGACAGAGAAGGAGCAGGAGGACAGAGAAGAGCATGAGGACAGATTGGAGCAGGAAGACAGAGGAGAAGGAGGAGGACAGAAATGAGCTCCAATCTGTCCTCCTCCCGCTCCTCTCTGTCCTCCTGCTCCTCATGCTCCAATCTGTCCTCCCCCTCCAATCTGTCCTCCTGCTCCTCTCTGTCCTCCTGCTCCTCTTGCTCCAATTTGTCCTCCTCCCTCTCCTCTTTGTCCTCTTGCTCCAATCTATCCTCCTGCTCTCTTCTGTCCTCCTCCTGCTCCTCTCTGTCCTCCTCCTGCTCCTCTCTGTCCTCCTCCTGCTCCTCTCTGTCCTCGTGCTCCTCTTGTTCCGATTTGTCCTCCTGCCGCTCCTCTTTGTCCTCCCTCTCCAATCTGTCCTCCTGCTCCTGTTCCTCTCTGTCCTCCTGCTCCTCTGCTCCAATCTATCCTCCTGCTCCTGCTCCTCTCTGTCCTCCTCCATACCCTCCTTCTCTCTCCTCCCCTCCTTTTCTTTCTCCATCTCCTTGTTCTCCTCCTTGTTCTCCTCCTCCTCACTCTTAACTTCTCCCTCTCTGGTTGCTCTCTTCGAGGTTCTCCATTGTTCACCAAACACAGAGGAGGAGGCTCAAGGCCCTGATATGCTGCAGTCCTGATTGCTAACTGCTCACCAGACCTGAATTTGTTGACTTTTGAACACTTGTGTGTTGTAGGTTGACACCACTGAGATGTTACATGAGAAGTGTGTGCAACAACAGAACATTGTGTGTAGTGTTCAGACAACAAGGTAATGTGCAATTGACGTCAGAGTGTAAAGAAGGAAGTCAGAGTCTAGGAGTCATAAGGAGTTTGAAGTAGTGACAATTCGGGTCGAATGGTAGGTGAAGATAAGGTTGTGCAAATTGTGCCAAAGTTTAGATTTGTGTGTGTTAACAATCGTGAAAAACTGTAAAGTGATTAAATTTATCAATACTACAGCACATTTCCTAAAAACTTTCAGAAATACATTCAGTCAGACTGAGGGACATTGATAGACCTGAGCTCAGTGTCTGTTATAATGCACAAATCTATTTCATATGTGTGAAATTTTAGAGAACATAAAAACATTTTTGTGCTTTTGTTCTGCCTCCAGCAGGGCCATCTCAAAAATTCAAAAAATCAAAAAATCAAAAAAAGCAGACTAGCCTACTGGAATTATTCCATTATAACATACACCCCAAGTTTTCATGATTTTCAATTTTTATCAGGAAAAACACTGTACTTGAACACATCACCCAAACTTTGCCCAAACCTTACTCTCTCAGTATCTCAAAAATGACCTCTATTCAAAATCTAAATCAATGAAATTTCAGTATTTTCATAACAAATACACAATTATCTCGCAAAATGGATGTGGGAACACCTTTTGCTTCAGGCATGTGCAGTTACTCCATTTCTGCCCGAGCATGCTCACTCATAGTGTACCGACCAATCATAGAGCAGCTATCAACATGCTGGTGTCTTCAACCAATCACAGCACAGCTATTTTATGTTCCTTGTTTACAAAATGGCAGTGTCCTGTGGTTGCTGATGAGTGGGAACACTTGAGAATTAAACTATGATAACACAAAGGAAAACTAGTTGGTCAGTTTAAACAGAATTATGCAAGTTTGGCAATGTTTCATGGAGAATGTTTCAGTTTGTATCAGATTTATAGTAACTGTGATGTTGCCGTGACAAAATAATTACGTATTTTCTATGTACACACGTGAAAACACACATGTGAAAACCAGACCTTGTTTAACATGGAAGAAAATGTGTGTTATAAACAAGACATTACAGTATCCTCTACATTGTTCAGTGAATCACTCTCACTCTAATTTTCTTCGCAGAGAAGTAATTCTATTTTTTAACAAAATACTTCACTGCCTTCCAGTCTCGGCTCTTCAGGGCTTGAGGTTCTGCAGTGATGCAGCGCTGACAGTCCTCCTTCCCTGGGACTTGGTTCATCACAATGAATCTCTTCAAATGTCTTTGAACTGCAGCACATTCTTCCTGTGTCCAGTTTCTTTAAACAACAGTTTGTTTACCTAAATGGGCATACAAAAGGACAAGTTACAGAGTTTTAAGAACTTTAAATTGTAACAAGAACTGAAGGACTATCAGATTGATTCCACTGGCCATCCAATAAGGAACAGACTTGTTGAGACCATACAAGACTCTTACAGTCAGGAAAAAATACACAGTTTTACCAATCATTGACTACATACCTCTTTTACACGCAACACCCTAGGTGTCATAGAACTAAAGACTATTAAAGACCAGGAGTCTTTAAAAGTTAGCTTATCCATGACTTAGTCTAGCCCAGAGTTCAATTATCTACCCTAATACTGGTTGTGCTAATAAATGTTCACAAATGCAAAGTATTATTCAAACACATGCAAACAATATTAAAAAAAAAAGTTTCAGTTTCTGTTGTCCTCCTACCTGGGTTACAACACAACAAATTCTTGTTGTTTTTCTAGTACTTCTGATATGCCCCCTTAATTAAACTGATGTACTGTTACTACAAAAGTCACTAAATTAACTCATGAAATAATTTACTAAATAGACAAAACATCTTAAAAGGAACCAAGTTAATCCCATGTCAGTGTCTACCTACTGGGTGTGCAGTCTTGCCACTGACACACACAAAAATCAATTTACTCAACACTTTTGTGCCCCGAAAAACTTTACCTGGTCTCCAAGACATACGTTACAGTCGCATTCACAGAGCTGCAGGCACCTATGTTGAGTCTTTTACAGATTTAATGATGGAGTTGTTTGACAGATCTTATTATAAGGCTGTTTTTCTATGAGGGGACTTTAATACTGCTCTAGAGTATCCTTGTGATTTGAGGTCATTGGTGAATTCATGAACTTAATGTTAAGTATGAGTCTTTTTCCAGTAATTACATAACCCAAAATAATCCAATCAGAGAGTGAAGCTGTTAAATACAAACAGAAATACAGTACAGCACAATACAGAAGGGGCAGTAGAGCGTGGGATCCTGATGGCAGATGTGAGTGATTATCTGCCTCTCTTTGCTGTTCATAAAAATCATGAACGTATTGATATAGAAATCAAGAGAGATATTCTCTTGAATATAATGTAAGTGATGTTAAAAACGCATATGAAAAATTTTGGAAATACTTTTGCCAAGAATGTGATTGACAAGTCACGGATGATTAAAGGTTTGTAAAATGCCTAAAAAAAGATTTATTTATATAGATGCTTTTCAAGAATAAGAACGATAGGTATAAGAAATATAAAAACAGTTATAAAAAGCTATAGTTATATAAAAAGTTAGTATGGATAATAATAAAATGAAGTATTAGCAACATGGGGAATAATAAATAGTATGATAAAAAAGATACAGTTAAGACCCAAACTTTTTTGTAAAAGATAACATAGACATGAAAAAGTCATTATAGTAAATTAACTGAATTATTTGTAGAAGTGGGTCCTACTATTGCAAAAGAAATATATACTCCCAAATCAATGGAAAAATGAGGCTGAGGGCAACTCAGAGGTTATGTTAACAATATTTTTCTTGGTAACGTATAGAAAGAAAAATACTGCATTATGTAAAAAGATGTGCAAGTATAGGATCAACTGATTGTAAGGGCATTGATAAAATACTCAAAGAGTTTGATAGAATTTTCTTTAACCACTTCTGTATAAATGTAATCAGTCTTTTTCAACAGGAGTAATTCCTGACATGAAACTGCTAAGGTGATTCCACTTCATAAGAGTGAAGATAATCATTTTTTCTCCAACTACAGACCATTTTTTTGATTCAACAATTTTCATAAATAATAAAAAAACTTTTTTGCAAGGTAAGATGCATTTCCTGGAAAATACATTACTTTAGGTTGCAGTCAGTGTGATTTAGGACAAATCATTCTACATTTATGGTACTAATGGATTTGACTGAAGAAATGTCCACAGAAATTGTATAGAAACATCACATTAAGCATCTTTGTTGACCCAAAAAACATCTGACACCATACTACACTTCTAGAAAGTAATTATGGTGTGAGGCGACTGGCATGTGAATGGACAACAAGTTCTTTAGGAAAAAGAAAACAGTTTGTTCAGATAAATAAAATAAAATTCAATGGAGAATACTTCATCTGTGGGGTACCTCAGGGGTCAGTCCTAGTTTGTAGATTTTAGGACTGTGACTTTTATATAAATTAATGATTGTTCCATAGCTGACCAATTATGGATCAAGGAATTAAGGATTTTTAAGGATTTCAAAAAAAGAAAGTCAGTATATCTTAAAGGAGACCTTTAAAAAGCTGAGGTGTGGTTGGAGATCACGTGACTGCTGACTGCAATGGTTGCGCAGAGCTAAAGCTTCTCTCATAACCCTCCCACTTCCTTACTGAATCAGTCTATTTAATGGCTAAGTAACTTTAACCAAATTGTTTTTGACTGCCTAACATGTCTGGAGGTACAAGAAGACAGCAAACAGTATCAACATCTTTACTGACAGGTAACTTTCAGAAAGCACTGATTATGCAAGCTAACATTAGCACTGGAGTAAACACGGAAGAGGGCCACTACTCAAGTTTTAAAGAAACAGCAGAATGTGCTAGAATCTGTGGTGCATAATGCTGTGAAAGGAGCGTTATCTGAGATGTTGCAAAAATACTAACCACCAACTTTTCCATTTTAACATGTGTCATAGAACATATTGAACCCAGCAGATGAAATACACTACAAAAGCAATTCCCAGCCCTTACAGTACATTTTGTCAACCTGTTCATATTGGTACCTTCTTACACATGGTCTGGGAATGTGGCAAAGTACATCAGTTTTGGGGTAAAGGTAGCTTCAGCAATATCCAGACTGATTCTGAATCAACTGACAACTGATCCAATCATTCATTTACTAAAGCGATGACTGTAATTTAGAGTTAGGACAGCTAGGATTAATAAAGCTCTCAGTCTTTGGAGAGATGCAGCAAGTAAGATTTCCAAGAATGACCTCAGTGTCACAGGAGATTATTTAGGAGTTAAGTGTGATACACGTTTTTTTTTTGTAAGTTTAGATGAGACAGTGGGGTGGGTGTGGGGGTTGTTTAAGGCCTGTTTTAAGGGGAATTAGGTGGATGGCTGGGGCTTCTTTTTTTCATGGCACCTGTTCTGAAGCTGCTATGGTGGACACTTTTTGTTTGTTCTGTATTATACTTGTAATGACGAATAGTGTTAATGAAAAGTTGATCACAAAAAAAAATCAAGGTGTAGGACCTGAGAGAGGATGGAACAATATTGACAAAGAAACCAAGGAATCTAAATCAAACATTTAAAATCTATGTCTGTGCAGTTTGTTTTCTGACCTTCTTTTTCAGATGAAGTGTAAATTGAATCCATGTTTCTAACAGAGGGAAGTAAGTGCTTTCCTGGCCCTGCAGCTAATTGATTTAAAATATTTGTGTTTAATTATCTACATTGTTAATAAGTGTCTGCTAAAAAATGAGCAGATCATATAAGATTCTTTATTCAGCTCCTTTAAATTTATTATTTCTGCTTTTTTGCATTTATCCTATTAATAAATTCAATAAACATTGAAATAAAGTTAAATCAAAGTCAGTAGGTGGGGCAGGTAAACTGCGTAGGCCTGAAAGGATAAGTTTGGTTTCTACAGCTTTCACATTGTTTATAGAATGAAGTAGAACAGTGGTTCCCAAACTGAATGCGTGTACCCCCAGGGTACATTGAAGTGATGTAGAAATTACATGAAAAACTTTCAGGTTTCAACAGTTGTTTCAGTGGTTCAGGCTCAAACTGATAAATGTTTGTATTGTGAACTTTGATAAAGGCCTGAAGTGTTGGCAGAGAGGCTGTGGCATCTTGGAGAGGAGAATCCGTCCTAAATTATCTAAGATTCTTTAAATAACATACAGTAAGTTCAGTCAGACAGACTTTTAATTAAAGCTTTAAGTTCATTAATGAAAAGGTTTCAGAAATGTACATTTCTTTTTCAAAAGTGGACTGGTGTTGCCCACTGACATTGCTGGTAAATCAATCTATTTAGTTAGAAATAATTCACTTTAATAGGTTTTATTTGTATGTTATGCATGTAAAATGTGGGAGGTAGGAGTGTGGCAGGCTTAAATATTTATTTTTCTCAGTGTTATAAGTGCATGAGAGTTGGGGGTACATGGCTGGAGGTCAAGTGTCGGAAGGGGTACAGGCTGTGAAAAGTTTGGGAACCACTGAAGTAGAACAATATACTCACCCAGAAGGCTTTCCTAATCCAAACAGTGGTTTTGGACACACACTGTAATGGAGGAGTAAGCGCAAGTGGACCGTGATGGAATATTGGTGAAACTCATGAGTTTATGGACCATTAATGCAGTTTTAGGAGGCGGCGCTGTCTGCCCCGTCTGCTACCATTATACGGATGTCCGCTGCTCGATTTTGGATCTAAATATCTCCTGAAGCACTGTTTGGATCAGGAAAGCCTTCTGGGTGAGTATATTGTTCTACTTCATTCTATAAACAATGTGAAAGCTGTAGGAAGCGAACTTATCCTTTAAGAAAGCTATACTATGTCAAATATCAAGAGAAATTAGACTGATAAAGTGATGCAGTCCAAGTTAAAGTGATTATTAACATGTTACCACATCTATGAAAGTAAGGACTTAGCTGAGGGATCTTTTGTATTAAACTGCTACAACTGGCTTTTTAATCTAACATATTGCCATTGTGCTATAGCTACTACAAAGCACAACAAGGATGAACCTGCTAATACCAGATTAACAGAGACTCAAATGAGCATTTCTCCAATTTGTACAGATAATTTATATTAATGGTGGTCATCAGGGGAATACACTTTCTATTTTTCTGAAAGTGATGCTAATTTGTGTATTTCTTTCTACTTTATAGGTAAAGATAACATGTCTATTGACATTTTATAATATTGGGCATGCCCAATATAGCATCACAAGTTTTCCATGGTTCAGGTCTCACTTTCAATTGTGATCTGGTGATCTTGTTTAACCCATTTGGTGAGCTTTTATTTATTTTTTCCTTAATTCAGAGATTCTTAATATCTATCAAAAAATCTGAACAAAATGTTCAAAGATGTTTTTATTTTTCATGATGGAGTGCTTTACAGATGATTAATAAATGTATTTATCCCACAACTCACCATAATTGTCCCAGCTTTAAATATGTAGTTTTTTTAGGGCTATCTCCCTCCCTCACCCATGGTTTTCAAAAGTTTGATCATATAATAGAAAGTCATACAGCCTATGTGACACCATGATGCAGATACCAGAGCTTCAACCATGCCTATAAATCACAATATAGTCATAATCCACAACTGCATGACAATTAAATTGTCAGGCAATTACACTGTCTTTCCTTTAACAGAGTTTGTGGATTTGCAGATATGATCATACACTATTCTGATGAATTTTCTGACTTCTGCAGTGAAAAGAAAATTAGAATCAACCATTTTGTAGAGGAAACATGTCAGAGTTATAAAAAAATCAAACATTTTGTTGAGAAATATATCTAGTGGATTTAGTTCCTGTGCCTCTGATTGCAACAGATATTTTCAGGCCAACTTGGTCTGAGGGGAGTTAGTTTTTTCTGTGTTCTCCATCTTTCTAGCTTACTACACAGTAGGCAATGAAGTTGCATATCAAATGTTGTACAGTCAAATAGCCTGCCATGTTTTAAACGCACCTCTCTTTTTTGAAAATGTCCTCTGGTTTTTGGTAGATGCTGTAGGGGTCCCTTCTTGTAGTGACGAGGTGCTGGTCTCATCTTCTGACCCCTGGCCTTCAGCTATTGTGGCATCTGGTAACATAAAATTGCTTATTACAACAAAAGGAGACAGAACAACTTTTCAGTAAGCGGGCTGCATTTTATCCTTTTCTTTCAAGATATTTTTTGTATTTAATTTGAATCTATTGAAGGAGACAAAGAAAGTTTTACACACTCTAATTTGAGAGACAGAAGGTTTAAAATATGGCAAATACATTATTTTCATTTAAAGAGTCTATAGAAGTCACCACATATCACGAGAGCCGAAATATTATATGGTAGAATATTGTCCCTTTTCCCCATTTCCAAATGTGCAGACCCAATCATTAAATAGCCAGAGGAAATATAGTCCTAAATATTCCAGTCCAGTTATTGATTATTCACAACCAGAGTAAAAAATGATTCACACATACCTTCCATATCCTCTTGGAAACAAGCCTCAACTTCAGCAGTCTCTGGAAGATGAATTGACAATAGAGCATAAATGACCAGGACAGTTGAAAGTGTAGTGATCCATCACTGACAATCAAGAGTAGAACAAAGGAACATAAACTAGACTGATTAATTTCAATTTTGCTGTTATAACAGAAACTCTAACAACTACAAGATTGCCCTGTTCAAACCTTTGTCTTTCCATAACAGAAAAAAATAAAACAAAACAAAACAAAAATACATACATACATATATACACACATACATATATATATATATATATACTTTAATATATATATAAATATATATGCACATATGTATGTATATATATATATATATATATATATATATATATATATATATATATATATGTATGTATATATATATATATATATATATATATATATATATTAATCTATATATTTATCCAAGTACCGTTTGGATTGATGTTAACTTCATCCAGGCTCTTTCCAGTGTATTTTCCAAGCTGTCCCAGCTCCAGTGCCATGAGAACTTTGCTAATCTTGGCAAGCTGAAGGGTCCCTCTGGAAGACTTGAACTGGCTCTGACTGCAGGACTCAAACTGGCTCTGACTGCAGGACTCAAACTGGCTCTGACTGGAGGACTCAAACCCGCTGCAGGACTCAAACTGGCTGTGACTGGAAAACTCAAACTGGCTGTGACTGGAGGACTTGAAATGTCTCTGACTGGAGGAATCAAACTGGCTGTGACTGGAGGACTCAAACTGACTCTGACAGGAGAACTGAAACTGGCTCTGACTGGAGGACTTGAACTGGATCTGACTGGAGGACTTGAACTGGCTCTGACTGGAGGATTTGACTGGCTCTGACTGGGTGACATGAACTGGCTCTGACTGGGGACTTGACTGGCTCTGACTGCAGAACTCAAACTGGCTGCAGGACTGAAACTGGCTCTGACTGGAGGACTTGAACTGGCTCCGCTTGGAGGACTCAAACTGGCTGCAGGACTCAAACTGGCTCTGACTGGAGGTCTTAAACTGGCTCTGACTGGAGGACTTGACTGGCTCTGACTGGAGGACTCAAACTGTATCTGACTGGAGGACTTGAACTGGCTCTGACTAGAGGACTCAAACTGGATCTGACTGGAGGACTTAAAATGGCTCTGACTGGTGGACTCAAACTGGCCCTGACTGGAGGACTTGAAATGGCTCTGACTGAAGGACTTGACTGGCTCTGACTGGAGGACTTGACTGGCTCTGACTGGAGGACTTGAAATGGCTCTGACTCGAGGATTTGACTGGCTCTGACTGGAGGACTTGACTGGCTCTGACTGGAGGACTTGACTGGCTCTGACTGGGTGACTTGACTGGCTCTGACTGGAGGACTTGAAATCGCTCTGACTGGACGACTCATAGTGGCTTTGACTGTAGAACTCAAACTGGCCCTGACTTGAGGACTTGAAATGGCTCTGACTGGAAGACTTGACGGCCTCTGACTGTAGGACTCAAACTGGCTCTGACTGGAGGACTCAAACTGGCTTTGACCTGACTGGAGGACTTGACCTGGCTCTGACTGGAGGACTCAAACTGGCCCTGGGTGTAGGACTTGAAATGGCTCTGACTGGAGGACTTGACTGGCTCTGACTGGAGGACTCAAACTGGCTTCAGGACTCAAACTGGCTTTGACCTGACTGGAGGACTTGACCTGGCTCTGACTGGAGGACACAAACTGGCTCTGACTGGAGGACTTGACTGGCTCTGACTGGAGGACTCAAACTGTATCTGACTGGAGGACTTGAACTGGCTCTGACTAGAGGACTCAAACTAGATCTGACTGGAGGACTCGAGAACTGTATCCGACTGGAGGACTTGAACTGGCTCTGACTAGAGGACTCAAACTGGATCTGACTGGAGGACTTAAAATGGCTCTGACTGGTGGACTCAAACTGGCCCTGACTGGAGGACTTGAAATGGCTCTGACTGGAGGTCTTGAACTGGCTCTGACTGGAGGACTTGACTGGCTCTGACTGGAGGACTTGAAATGGCTCTGACTCGAGGATTTGACTGGCTCTGACTGGAGGACTTGACTGGCTCTGACAGGAGGACTTGACTGGCTCAGCCTGGAGAACTCAAACTGGCTCTGACTGGAGGACTCAAACTGGCTCTGACTGGAGGACTTGAAATGGCTCTGACTCGAGGATTTGACTGGCTCTGACTGGAGGACACAAACTGGCTCTGACTGGAGGACTTGACTGGCTCTGCCTGGAGAACTCAAACTGGCTCTGACTGGAGGACTTGACTGGCTCTGACTGGAGACCTTGACTGGCTCTGACTGCAGGACTCAAACTGGCTCTGACTGGAGGACTCAAACTGGCTGCAGGACTGAAACTGGCTCTGACTGGAGAACTCAAACTGGCTCTGACTGGAGGTCTTAAACTGGCTCTGACTGGAAGACTTGACTGGCTCTGACTGGAGGACTCAAACTGTATCTGACTGGAGGATTTGAACTGGCTCTGACTAGAGGACTCAAACCGGATCTGACTGGAGGACTTGAAATGGCTCTGGCTGGTGGAATCAAACTGGCCCTGACTGGAGGACTTGAACTGGCTCTGACTGGAGGATCTGACTGGCTCTGACTGGGTGACTTGAACTGGCTCTGACTGGGGACTTGACTGGCTCTGACTGCAGACCTCAAAGCGGGCTGCAGGACTGAAACTGGCTCTGACTGGAGAACTCAAACTGGCTCTGACTGGAGGACTTGAACTGGCTCCGACAGGAGGACTCAAACTGGCTGCAGGACTAAAACTGGCTCTGACTGGAGGACTTTACTGGCTCTGACTGGAGGACTCAAACTGTATCTGACTTGGGGACTTGAACTGGCTCTGACTAGAGGACTCAAACTGGATCTGACTGGAGGACTGAAAATGGCTCTGACTGGCGGACTCAAACTGGCCCTGACTGGAGGACTTGAAATGGCTCTGACTGGAGGACTTGACTGGCTCTGACTGGAGGACTTGACAGGCTCTGACTGGAGGACTTGAAATCGCTCTGACTGGACGACTCATAGTGGCTTTGACTGTAGAACTCAAACTGGCCCTGACTTGAGGACTTGAAATGGCTCTGACTGGAAGACTTGAGGCCTCTGACTGTAGGACTCAAACTGGCTCTGACTGGAGGACTCAAACTGGCTCTGACTGGAGGACTCAAACTGGCTTTGACCTGACTGGAGGACTTGACCTGGCTCTGACTGGAGGACTCAAACTGGCCCTGGGTGTAGGACTTGAAATGGCTCTGACTGGAGGACTTGACTGGCTCTGACTGGAGGACTCAAACTGGCTTCAGGACTCAAACTGGCTTTGACCTGACTGGAGGACTTGACCTGGCTCTGACTGGAGGACTCAAACTGGCCCTGGGTGTAGGACTTGAAATGGCTCTGACTGGAGGTCTTGACTGGCTCTGACAGGAGGACTTGACTGGCTCTGACTGGAGAACTCAAACTGGCTCTGACTGGGGACTTGAACTGGCTCTGACTGCAGAATTCAAACTGGCTCTGACTGGAGGACTCAAACTGGCTGCAGGACTCAAACTGGCTCTGACTGGAGGACTTGAAAAGGCTCTGACTGGAGGACTCAAACTGGCTCTGACTGGAGGACTCAAACTGGCTCTGACTGGAGAACTCAAACTGGCTCTGACTGGAGGACTTGACTGGCTCTGACTGGAGGACTTGACTGGCTCTGACTGGAGGACTCAATCTGGATCTGTCTGGAGGTGCTGAGTGGCTCTCACTGGAGTACACAAACTGGCTCTGACTGGAGGACTTGAACTGGCTCTGACTGGAGGACTCAAACTAGGCTCTGACTGGAGGACTCGAGAACTGGCTCTGACTGGAGGACTTGAACTGGCTCTGACTGGAGGACTCAAACTGGCTGACTGGAGGACTCAAACTGGCTCTGACTGGGGGACTTGAACTGGCTCTGACTGGGGAATTGAACTGGCTCTGACTGGAGGATTTGACTGGCTCTGACTGGAGGACTTGACTGGCTCTGACTGGAGGATTTGACTGGCTCTGACTAGAGGACTCAAACTGGCTCTGACTGGAGGACCTGACTGGCTCTTACTGGAGAACTCAAACTGGCTCTGACTGGAGGACTCAAAATGGCTCTGACTGGAGGACTCAAATTGGCTCTGACTGGAGGACTTGAAACTGGCTCTGACTGGAGAACTCAAACTGGCTCTGACTGGAGGACTTAAACTGGCTCTGACTGGAGGACTTGACTGGCTCTGACTGGAGGACTCAAACTGGTATCTGACTGGAGGACTTGAACTGGCTCTGACTGGAGGACTCAAACTGGCTCTGACTGGAGGACTGAAATGGCTCTGACTGGAGAACTCAAACTGGCTGACTGGAGGACTTGAACTGGCTCTGACTGGAGGACTTGACTGGCTCTGACTGGAGGACTTGAACTGGCTCTGACTGGAGGACTTGACTGGCTCTGACTGGAGGACTCAAACTGGGCTGAGGACTGAACTGGCTCTGACTGGAGGACTCAAACTGGCTCCGACTGGAGGTCTTGAACTGGCTCTGACTGGAGGACTCAAACTGGCTCTGACTGGAGGTCTTGAACTGGCTCTGACTGGAGGATTTGACTGGCTCTGACTGGAGGACTCAAACTGGCTCTGACTGGAGGACTCAAACTGGCTCTGACTGGAGGACCTGAACTGGATCTGACTGGAGGACTTGACTGGCTCTGACTGGAGGACTTGAAATGGCTCTGACTGGAGGACTTGAAATGGCTCTGACTGGAGGACTTGACTGGCTCTGACCGGAGGACTTGACTGGCTCTGACTGAAGGACTTAAACTGGATCTGACTGGAGGACTCAAAGTGGCTTTGACTGAAGGACTCAAAGTGGCTCTGACTGGAGGACTTGAAATGGCTCTGACTGGAGGACTCAAACTGGCTCTGACTGGAGGACTCAAAGTGGCTTTGACTGGAGGACTCAAACTGGCTCTGACTGGAGGACTTGAAATGGCTCTGACTGGAGGACTCAAACTGGCTCTGACTGGGTGTAGGACTTGAAATGGCTCTGACTGGAGGACTTGACTGGCTCTGACTGGAGGACTCAAACTGGCTCTGACTAAAGGACTCAGACTGGCTTTGACTGGAGGACTCAAACTGGCCCTGACTGGAGGACTCAAATTGGCTCTGACTGGAGGTCTTGAACTGGCTATGACTGGAGGACTTGACTGGCTCTGACTGGAGGCCTCAAACTGGCTCTGACTGGAGGACTTGAACTGGCTCTGACTGGAGGACTCAAACTGGCTCTGACTGGAGGACTCAAACTGGCTGCAGGACTTAAACTGCCTCTGACTGGAGGACTTGAACTGGCTCTGACTGGAGGACTCAAACTGGCTCTGACTGGAGGACTTGACTGGCTCTGACTGGAGGACTCAAACTGGCTCTGACTGAAGGACTTGACTGGCTCTGACTGGAGGACTTGACTGGCTCTGACTGGAGGACTCAAACTGGCTCTGACTGGAGGACTTGACTGGCTCTGACTGGAGGACTCAAACTGGCTCTGACTGGAGGACTTGAACTGGCTCTGACTGGAGGACTCAAACTGGCTCTGACTGGAGGACTCAAACTGGCTCTGACTGGAGGGCTTGAACTGGCTCAGACTGGAGGACTCAAACTGGCTCTGACTGCAGGATTCAAACTGGCTCTGACTGGAGGTCTTGAACTGGCTCTGACTCGAGAATTTGACTGGCTCTGACTGGAGGACACAAACTGGCTCTGACTGGAGGACTTGACTGGCTCTGACTGGAGGACTTGACTGGCTCTGACTGCAGGACTCAAACTGGCTCTGACTGGAGACTCAAACTGGCTCTGACTGGAGGACTCAAACTGGCTCTGACTGGAGGACTCAAACTGGCTCTGACTGGAGGACTTGACTGGCTCTGACTGGAGGACTTGACTGGCTCTGACTGGAGGACTCAAACTGGATCTGACTGGAGGACTTGACTGGCTCTGACTGGAGGACTCAAACTGGCTCTGACTGGAGGACTTGAACTGGCTCTGACTGGAGGACTCAAACTGGCTCTGACTGGAGGACTCAAACTGGCTCTGACTGGAGGACTTGAACTGGCTCTGACTGGAGGACTCAAACTGGCTCTGACTGGAGGACTTGAACTGGCTCTGACTGGAGGACTTGAAATGGCTCTGACTGGAGGACTTGACTGGCTCTGACTGGAGGACTTGAACTGGCTCTGACTGGAGGATTGACTGGCTCTGACTGGAGGACTTGACTGGCTCTGTCTGGAGGACTTGAACTGGCTCTGACTGGAGGACTCAAACTGGCTCTGACTGGAGGACTCAAACTGGCTCTGACTGGAGGACTCAAAATGGCTCTGAATGGAGGACTTGACTGGCTCTGACTGGAGGACACAAACTGGCTCTGACTCGAGAATTTGACTGGCTCTGACTGGAGGACACAAACTGGCTCTGACTGGAGGACTTGACTGGCTCTGACTGGAGGACTTGACTGGCTCTGACTGCAGGACTCAAACTGGCTCTGACTGCAGGACTCAAACTGGCTGACAGGACTGGAAACTGGCTCTGACTGGAGGACTTCAAACTGGCTCTGACTGGAGGTCTTAAACAGGCTCTGACTGGAGGACTTGACTGGCTCTGACTGGAGGAACCAAACTGTATCTGACTGGAGGACTTGAACTGGCTCTGACTGGTGGACTCAAACTGTATCTGACTGGAGGACTTGAAATGGCTCTGACTGGAGGAATCAAACTGGCTCTGACTGGAGGACTTGAACTGGCTCTGACTGGAGGACTGACTGGCTCTGACTGGAGGACTTGAACTGGCTCTGACTGGAGGACCTTGACTGGCTCTGACTGCAGGACTCAAACTGGCTCTGACTGGAGGACTCAAACTGGCTGCAGGACTGAAACTGGCTCTGACTGGAGGTCTTAAACTGGCTCTGACTGGAGGACTTAAACTGGCTCTGACTGGAGGACCTGACTGGCTCTGACTGGAGGAACCAAACTGTATCTGACTGGAGGACTTGAACTGGCTCTGACTAGAGGACTCAAACTGGATCTGACTGGAGGACTTAAATGGCTCTGACTGGTGGACTCAAACTGGTATCTGACTGGAGGCCTTGACCTGGCGCTGACTGGGGGACTTGAAATGGGTCTGACTAGGGGACTTGACTGACTCTGAGTGGAGGACTCAGACTGTCACAGACTGGAGTACTCCAACTGGCTCTGACTGGAGGAGTCAATCTGGCTCTGACTGGAGGACTTGAACTGGCTCTGACTGGAGGACTTGTGGCTCTGACTGGAGAACTCAAACTGGCTCTGACTGGAGGACTTGAAACTGGCTCTGACTAGAGGACTTAACTGGCTCTGACTGGAGGACTCAAACTGGATCTGACTGGAGGACTTGAACTGGCTCTGACTGGAGGACTTGAAACTGTATCTGACTGGAGGACTTGAATGGCTCTGACTGGAGGACTCAAAGTGGCTTTGACTGGAGACTCTCTGGAAAACTGGCTCTGACTGGAGGACTCAAACTGGCTCTGACTGGAGGACTTGAAAATGGCTCTGACTGGAGGACTCAAACTGGCTCTGACTGGAAGGACTCAAACTGGCTGACCTGACTGGAGGACTTGAACCTGGCTCTGACTGGAGGACTTGAAACTGGCTCTGACTGGAGGACTTGAATGGCTCTGACTGGAGGACTCAAACTGGCCCTGACTGGAGGACTTGAAATGGCTCTGACTGGAGGACTTGACTGGCTCTGACTGGAGGACTTGAACTGGCTCTGACTGGAGGACTCAAACTGGCTCTGACTGGAGGTCTTGAACTGGCTCTGACTGGAGGACTTGACTGGCTCTGACTGGAGGACTTGAAATGGCTCTGACTGGAGGACTTGACTGGCTCTGACTGGGGAACTCAAACTGGATCTGACTGGAGGACTTGAAATGGTTCTGACTGGAGGACTCAAAGTGGCTTTTACTGGAGAAGTCAAACTGGATCTGACTGGGACTGAAACTGGCTCTGACTGGAGGACTCAAACTGGCTCTGACTGGGGGACTCAAACTGGCTCTGACTGGAGGACTCAAACTGGCTTTGACTGGAGAACTAAAACTGGCTTTGACTGGAGGACTTGAACTGGCTCTGACTGGAGGACTCAAATTGGCTCTGACTGAAGGACTCAAACTGGCTCTGACTGGAGGACTTGAAACTGGCTCTGACTGGAACACTTGACTGGCTCTGACTGGAGGACTCAAACTGGTATCTGACTGGACGGACTTGAGTGGCTCTGACTGGAGAACTCAAACTGGCTCTGACTGGAGGACTTGAACTGGCTCTGACTGGAGGACTCAAACTGGCTCTGACTGGAGGACTTCAAACTGGCTCTGACTGGAGGACTTGAAACTGGCTCTGACTGGAGGACTTGACTGGCTCTGACTGGAGGACTCAAACTGGCTCTGACTGGAGGACTTGACTGGCTCTGACTGGAGGACTTGAAACTGGCTCTGACTGGAGGACTTGACTGGCTCTGACTGGAGGACTTGAAACTGGCTCTGACTGGAGGATTCAAAGTGGCTCTGACTGGAGGACTTCAAACTGGCTCTGACTGGAGGACTTGAAATCGCTCTGACTGGAGGACTTGACTGGCTCTGACTGGAGGACTCAAACTGGCTCTGACTGGAGGACTCAAACTGGCTCTGACTGGAGACTTGACCTGGCTCTGACTGGAGGACTCTAACTGGCCCTGACTGGAGGACTTGAAACTGGCTCTGACTGGAGGACTTGACTGGCTCTGACTGGAGGACTCAAACTGGCTCTGACTGGAGGACTCAAACTGGCCCTGACTGGAGGACTTGAAATGGCTCTGACTGGGGACTTGACTTCCTCTGACTGGAGGACTCAAACTGGATCTGACTGGAGGACTTGAAATGGCTCTGACTGGAGGACTTGACTGGATCTGACTGGAGGACTTGAACTGGCTCTGACTGGAGGACTTGAAATGGCTCTGACTGGAGGACTTGAACTGGCTCTGACTAGAGGACTCAAACTGGCTCTTGACTGGAGGACTTGAAATGGCTCTGACTGGAGGACTTGACTGGCTCTGACTGGAGGAGTCAAACTGGCTCTGACTGGAGGACTCAAACTGGCTTTGACCTGACTGGAAGACTTGACCTGGCTCTGACTGGAGGACTCTAACTGGCCCTGGGTGGAGGACTTGAAATGGCTCTGACTGGAGGACTTGACTTGCTCTGACTGGAGGACTTGACTGGCTCTTACTGGAGGACTCAAACTGGCTCTGACTGGAGGACTTGACTGGCTCTGACTGAAGGACTCAAACTGGCTCTGACTGGAAGACTAAAACTGGCTCTGACTGGAGGACTCAAACTGACTGGAGCTGGCTCTGACTGGAGGACTCAAACTGGCTCTGACTGGAGGACTCAAACTGGCTCTGACTGGAGGACTCAAACTGGCTCTGACTGGAGGACTTGACTGGCTCTGACTGGAAGACTTGAAAGCTGGCTCTGACTGGAGGACTTGAAATGGCTCTGACTGGAGGACTTGACTGGCTCTGACTGGAGGACTCAAACTGGCTCTGACTGGAGGACTCAAACTGGCTCTGACTGGAGGACTCAAACTGGCTCTGACTGGAGGACTTGAAATGGCTCTGACTGGAGAACTCAAATTGAATCTGACTGGAGGACTTGAAACTGGCTCTGACTGGAGGACTTGACTGGCTCTGACTGGAGGACTTGACTGGCTCTGACTGGAGGACTCAAACTGGCTCTGACTGGAGGACTTGACTGGCTCTGACTGGAGGACTCAAACTGGCTCTGACTGGAGGACTTGACTGGCTCTGACTGGAGGACTCAAACTGGCTCTGACTGGAGGACTTGACTGGCTCTGACTGGAGGACTCAAACTGGCTCTGACTGGAGGACTTGACTGGCTCTGACTGGAGGACTTGAAATGGCTCTGACTGGAGGACTTGACTGGCTCCGACTGGAGGACTCAAACTGGCTCTGACTGGAGGACTTGACTGGCTCTGACTGGAGGACTCAAACTGGCTCTGACTGGAGGACTGAAACTGGCTCTGACTGGAGGACTCAAACTGGCTCTGACTGGAGGACTTGACTGGCTCTGACTGGAGGACTCAAACTGGCTCTGACTGGAGGACTTGACTGGCTCTGACTGGAGGACTCAAACTGGCTCTGACTGGAGGACTTGACTGGCTCTGTCTGGAGGACTTGACTGGCTCTGACTGGAGGACTCAAACTGGATCTGACTGGAGGACTTGACTGGCTCTGACTGGAGGACTCAAACTGGCTCTGACTGGAGGACTCACTGGCTCTGACTGGAGGACTCAAACTGGCTCTGACTGGAGGACTTGACTGGCTCTGACTGGAGGACTCAAACTGGCTCTGACTGGAGGACTTCACTGGCTCTGACTGGAGGACAATGGCAATCCTCAATCACTGGCTGACAAAATATGATTCAAATCAATAGCAGTTTAAATAGTTAAACACATGTTTAAATGATGAACATTCAGGGTAGTCGGAGCAAAATTCAGGGAGCTTTAAATTAAACTAAATTCACATATAAAGAGAAATACTGTTGATCTACATCTGACTAAGGAACTCACATTTAAAAAAGAATGAACTATTAAATTTATACTAGAAAAAAACAAATCTACTTAGATATCTGGTAGATACCATTAGTAACTTAAAACAATGACATACAAATACCTTCAAACATTAAAACTGCAAGAGCAACAGAAATGCTCATGGATGATAGTCTTTATGACTGCATCATCTGTTTCAAGTCTAGGAGGAACAACCCTCAGAAAAGTAGTTAGTAGTTAGACTTACAGGAGGGAAGCAGCCTCTCCTTGACCTTTGTGCTTTCATCACTTGAATCACAGGAGGCATCGGAATAATCTGGTACTTTTTCATCTGCAAACAGAGTACATGGTCATTCCTTTCCACAATCTATCAAAATGAATGACAGTTTATTATCATCATTGTCCCTGGACTAAAAATATATAAATGTTTTCATATGTAATGAGATTGTTTAAATAACTGGAAAACTTGTGGCCAAGTAAAACTATTTTGTGGGAGTCTCATAAACTTTCAACATCAGCAAAGAGGCTGCACAGTTCTTTATCTGAAAGTTTTCATCATCATGCAGCAGTTTAGAAATTTGAATATGGATACATGAAACAGTTGTAGAAAGGTTAGGTAACAATCAGTTATAGAGAGGTCAGGACGGAGGGCCCCATGTGGACATGAACTGAGACTGGTGTGTGTGGAAGAGAAAAGTTGTACAAGTTCTTTTGTAGGAAGAGTTCCATACAGGGCCCCATAAGGACATCAACAGGGACTGGTGCATGTGTGAAACAGATCATCTGACCAAATGGACACCAAATAGAAGCTGATCAAGCAAGTTAGTAGTTTACCCTGTCCAGAAATCATCCACATTTATTATTTTATTACCTTTGGAATAGTAGCATCATCAGAAACACGAGTAGACAGATTAAGATGAGGCACAGCCACCTCTTCCTCAGGTGCTGCAGCCTGCTTGGATGTCCCCTAGTGTTTAGACAGAAAGAAGAAGGCCGTTAGCTGTCACAGGAATCATGAGACTGAATATAATTACAGGTCACAAAGATATCTGAATATGGTGCTTTATGAGGGTCAAGTTAACAGTTTCCCTATCTTGACATCCAAAAAGTGGCTCAAAAAGGAATGTCACTATCAAATATTTTCTTTATCAAACTGCAGCTCAGTAGGGGCTTTATTCATGTAGTTAATACTTTAGTTTTGTTGCTGAGAAGTGTTGTCCTGTAGGCTAACAATCAGTTACAGAGAGGTCCAGACGGAGGGCCCCATGAGGACATGAACTGAGACTGGTGTGTGTGTGAAACAGGTCATCTGACCAATTGGACAACAAATAAAGCAGGTGTTAAGATATAGACAAGGAGGCAGTGAGGTCTGACAGGAATCATATGATTTAATATAACAGATCACAAAGATATATGAATACGGTGCCTTATGAGGGTCAAGTTAAAAGACTCCCTATCTGAATATCATAAAAGGGGCTCAATAAAGGATGTCACTATCAAATATTTTCTTTATCATACTCCAGCTCAGTAGGGGCTTTATTCATGTAGTTAATACTTTAGTTTTGTTGCTGAGAAGTGTTGTCCTGTAGGTTAACAATCAGTTATAGAGAGGTCCAGACGGAGGGCCCCATGAGGACATGAACTGAGACTGGTGTGTGTGTGGAAGAGAAAAGTTGTACAAGTTCTTTTGTAGGAAGTGTTCCATACAGGGCCCCATAAGGACATCAACTGAGACTGGTGCATGTGTGAAACAGATCATCTGACCAAATGGACACCAAATAGAAGCTGATCAAGCAAGTTAGTAGTTTACCCTGTCCAGAAATCATCCACATTTATTATTTTATTACCTTTGGAATAGTAGCATCATCAGAAACACGAGTAGACAGATTAAGATGAGGCACAGCCACCTCTTCCTCAGGTGCTGCAGCCTGCTTGGATGTCCCCTAGTGTTTAGACAGAAAGAAGAAGGCCGTTAGCTGTCACAGGAATCATGAGACTGAATATAATTACAGGTCACAAAGATATCTGAATATGGTGCTTTATGAGGGTCAAGTTAACAGTTTCCCTATCTTGACATCCAAAAAGTGGCTCAAAAAGGAATGTCACTATCAAATATTTTCTTTATCAAACTGCAGCTCAGTAGGGGCTTTATTCATGTAGTTAATACTTTAGTTTTGTTGCTGAGAAGTGTTGTCCTGTAGGCTAACAATCAGTTACAGAGAGGTCCAGACGGAGGGCCCCATGAGGACATGAACTGAGACTGGGTGTGTGTGTAGAAGAGAAAAGTTGTACAAGTTCTTTTGTAGGAAGAGTTCCATACAGGGCCCCATAAGGACATCAACAGGGACTGGTGCATGTGTGAAACAGATCATCTGACCAAATGGACACCAAATAGAAGCTGATCAATCTAGTTAGTAGTTTACCCTGTCCAGAAATCATCCACATTTATTATTTTATTACCTTTGGAATAGTAGCATCATCAGAAACACGAGTAGACAGATTAAGATGAGGCACAGCCACCTCTTCCTCAGGTGCTGCAGCCTGCTTGGATGTCCCCTAGTGTTTAGACAGAAAGAAGAAGGCCGTTAGCTGTCACAGGAATCATGAGACTGAATATAATTACAGGTCACAAAGATATCTGAATATGGTGCTTTATGAGGGTCAAGTTAACAGTTTCCCTATCTTGACATCCAAAAAGTGGCTCAAAAGGAATGTCACTATCAAATATTTTCTTTATCAAACTGCAGCTCAGTAGGGGCTTTATTCATGTAGTTAATACTTTAGTTTAGATGCTTAGAAGTGTTGTCCTGTAGGGTAACAATCAGTTATAGAGAGGTCCAGACGGAGGGCCCCATGAGGACATGAACTGAGACTGGTGTGTGTGTGAAACAGGTCATCTGACCAATTGGACAACAAATAAAGCAGGTGTTAAGATATAGACAAGGAGGCAGTGAGGTCTGACAGGAATCATATGATTTAATATAACAGATCACAAAGATATATGAATACGGTGCCTTATGAGGGTCAAGTTAAAAGACTCCCTATCTGAATATCATAAAAGGGGCTCAATAAAGGATGTCACTATCAAATATTTTCTTTATCATACTCCAGCTCAGTAGGGGCTTTATTCATGTAGTTAATACTTTAGTTTTGTTGCTGAGAAGTGTTGTCCTGTGGGTTAACAATCCAGTTATAGAGAGGTCAGGCAAGGAGGGGCCCCAGGTGCTGTAGCCTCTGGACATGAACTGAGACTGGTGTGTGTGTGGAAGAGAAAAGTTGTACAAGTTCTTTTGTAGGAAGTGTTCCATACAGGGCCCCATAAGGACATCAACTGAGACTGGTGCATGTGTGAAACAGATCATCTGACCAAATGGACACCAAATAGAAGCTGATCAAGCAAGTTAGTAGTTTACCCTGTCCAGAAATCATCCACATTTATTATTTTATTACCTTTGGAATAGTAGCATCATCAGAAACACGAGTAGACAGATTAAGATGAGGCACAGCCACCTCTTCCTCAGGTGCTGCAGCCTGCTTGGATGTCCCCTAGTGTTTAGACAGAAAGAAGAAGGCCGTTAGCTGTCACAGGAATCATGAGACTGAATATAATTACAGGTCACAAAAGTTTGCTCACACTATCTTTCAAACAGCACAATAATACTCTTTATTTTTTACATTCATGACACTTGTCTTTAAGAACCATTTCTACATAAAAATAATGCAGAAATGGACATAGAAGTTTGGACTGTTTTCATGTCTGTAAAGCATCTCTTTAGCACCAACACACCACTCTTTAAACCCTGGTTTTGGCCTTGTGTAGACAGTTTCTTCAATAATAAAGAAAGTGTTATACAGCCATCCAATAGGAATGGTGTGCATGACGTGTTTCTTGTCCATCAGCCAGTTTCAGGAACTTCCCATGTCACTATTATTTTTTTCTTCAAATATAATTTGGACACTGGTCCAACTAAGACTCAAAAATTCTCACTGAATAGACAAAAAGTTGTGTAAAGTGAAACTACCACCTCATGTCGTGTAACCACGCATGATCTAACAAGCTCAACTTTTGCAGCATGGCCATTTTGAATCACCATAGTTGAATTTCAAGTTCAGTTCCTATTTCTATGCTCCTCACAGCAAACAGACAAAAGCGTGGCCTGTTGTTTACTATAACTTTTTTCATGGTGCAGTTTGGAGATTTGTGGCTGTCAGTCACTAATATTCCAAGGGAACCATCTTCCTTGGACCCATCAATACTAAAGACAAACAAAAACAATATGACAAACTTTGTGCTACTCAAAATACAAAATTTATAAAATATATCTTAAAACTTTTATTTGAAGAGCCACTTGAGATCCAAAGCCCATTAAGTCTAATATTTTACTTATTCATTTATTAAATATTTGAACATGTTTCAGGCCTAACTGTGACCAAAAATGCATCTGATTTACTCACCATCAGTGACATCGTTGATTGGCATTCTTCTGCTGATATGATTTCACCCTGTACTCCAACACAAAAGAACCTTGCTTGATTGGTTTAGTAGCAAACACTCCTCTTCCTATAAAGACAAAGAATTAAATAAACTTATGTAGAAGTCATGCCAAGTAGCCTTAACCTTTCCAATACAGCATGCAAAAGGTTTCTACATTCCATGACTTTTTAAATAAGGGCTTTCTGTTTAACAGGGACCATCCTATGATAACCACATGCCCTACAAGCCTGTATTCTGGTTCTTCTTTTGTATGACTACTATGAATTAACTTCAAAATTATTCTTTTGTTTATCCCCAGTTGCACAGTGATCAGACTTTTCTCATTTTCAATTCGATCTTCTATTGATCCATCACTTACCTTAATGACATCTGAATATGTTAGACATTATGCACAGAGCAAAAACAATACCAGTAACTTTAAATTACTATATTTAATTTCACTAGTGTGTACTAAAAACCTCTCTGATGGAAATCCAACACTTTTCTACACATCTTTCACTAACTGTATTGGAATTTAACAAAACAGATTGAAGGCAGATATTTCCATGACATATCTTTTGAAAATAGCTTAAACCTTTCTTCATTTGTGCTAAAGAATATAATTAAAATGTGCTGCTGTAATTTGCAGCTACCAAATGGGCTTGAGATCATACCTTTGATATTATTGATAAATTTCTCTGCAAACCCTGGCTTGTCTCTCCCAGACAGAATGTATGACATTGCATCTTACCCAGGTTTTATCCTGGCCTTCCTTTGGACATCATGGCTCTGTGAAAATGATTTTATATCATTAAACAGCTGAGCTATGTAAGAAAACAAATACCTCATTAAGTAATTCAGTAATGTTAGGAACACATTTGTGTTCCATTGTTGATAATATTCATTTAACATTTATCACTGTAGCATTACATTTTATTTAATTTAAGTTAAACATTATCTTATTCACTTTATTTATTTTCTCAATTATGCATATATGCAGCATATAGTAACACTATTCCAACATCCTGCTTCAACTACTGTGACTGACACTGATCATCCACCCCTAAATAATAACACCGGATGACTATTTAACAGCGCGAATAAGGCCTTACTTCAAGAAGGGCACGGACCATAGTTAGCTTACCTGACCAGGCAAGACCCTTCCGCGATACTACGTGATCAAGCGCGAGCGTACCGCGAACATTTACCCAAGCAGGCTCGAGCCTCCGGCTACGGCTAGCTTAGCCTCGTGTTACGTCTAGCTTACCTGTGCGGGCCGGGCCTCGGGCTACGGTTAGGATTACGTGTCGGGCGAGTATCGGGCTACGTCTAGCTTACCTAAGCGGGCGCAGCCTCGGGCTACGGCTAGCTTGCATATCCGGGCGAGTAGCGGGCTACGGCTAGCTTACCTAAGCGGGGCGCAGCCTCGGCTCTGACTAGCTTACCTGTCCGGCCGAGCCTCGGTTTACGGTTAGCTTACCTAACTGGGCCGCAGCCTCGGCTAGCTTACCTGTCCGGGCAGGAGCCTCGGGCTACGGTTAGCTTAGCTAACTGGACCGGATTCTTGGCCGACAGGTAGCTTCTTTGGCCAGGTCGGAGCCTACCGTCACACATATTACATAGATCGAAGTACAGAGTTTGTGTTACAAAGCTGTACCTGGTCGTATGTCAGGTTTTTAACCTTACATGTGGCGTTCAGTGTGATCAGACGCCCCATTCAAGCCTGCGTTGAACATGGTTAGCACTTAGCTCTTATTCACCTGGGAACCACATCTTCTACCGTAAATAAACACATCCATAATAAACTTAACACAAGTATTTAAGTAGAAACAGCAACAACACATTAAACAAATACCTTATCAGACATCTATTCACGTGTGACAGCACACTCTAACACTCTTGTGATCGTCTCCGTTACCCCAGCCCGGCCATCTCATGAATATTCACTGACTTAAGTAGCCATGCTGCAGGAGATGTGCCCAGCCCAATGCAAAGCATAGCCGTCTCCAAGCTAATGGTTAGCAGCTAACAAGCTAAAGATAACAAAAACTGTCTTTCATGTTAGTATCCACGGAAAATGCTTTCTATATTCACATATTCTAATATTTGTCTGGTTAATGTAATCAATTTAAACATGTTTATGTTGTTAATTTAAATATTAACTGAAGACCATCAACCTGTGTCTAATCTTTGCAGCTAAAATAAAAATACTATATCAAATAGTATTTGTTTCTTGTTGTCCCTAAAACTCTATATAGTAAAATAATGTAATAAAAATATAAACTTACCTTATTTTTTTTAAATTCTTCAGTTCCTGGCACAGCATTGCTCTGTGTTGTGAATATTGTGTTTCAACTCTCAGACAAATCCCATAAAGTCCCGCGAGACTATGATGCTTCCATGTTCAAGGCGTCTGATTGGCTAAGATCACACACTCTTCAGGAAGTGTGTGTGAGGCTGCAGTTACATCAAACCAACTGCAGGGGGCCAGAGAGCACACACACTTCACACACACATTTCCAGTTTTTGTCACCTTGTGGGCCAAGTGAGAAAAAAGCATGAGGAGCATTAGAGAAGGCTCCTGAACAGCTTTAAAGCATTAAACGTTCTGGGGCCCAGCATTTTGGCCCCACAAGGATTCAGGGCCTCATACCGTTGGTGGGCTACTGGGGGTGTGGCCCCACCAAGTAAGAAACACGAGTGCACACACACACACACACACACACACACACAAACAGCTGGCAAGGTGGTTCTTAATCATGGAAGCCTAGATGGCATGAATGCAATCTGATAACGCTGGTGTGATCATCGACGGTTAATGTGGAAACAACTTGGATGCTACAAAGAATGCGCTATATTTATCTTAATGCTCAGAGTGACGAACAACACGTTTATTTGCTTTTTGCTTCATAAGTCTTTATTCCCACAGTACCTGAATGCACCATACAAACGTTTCGAAGCGCGAGTTTTTTTTTTCTTTTCCACTTGCCCTACAGCCTGGCAGCGGTTGGAAAGAGGGTGAAATGGAGGGCGCAGGCGGCCTTTCCAGTGTTTCAACCGAAGAATTATTGCGAATTATCACGGACACGGGGGGCATAGAGGTGACTGAAGCTGAAGCGCAGAGATTCAGAGGTAAGTTGAAATCCAAACGGTATTACAGTTGGCTCTTAGTTTTGATATCAGCCGCAGCGTTGATGGGCAGCTAACGTTAGCTACATAGTTAGCATTAGCTCACACGAGAGTGAACTAACGTTTGTGTATTTATTTAATGCTAACACAATTTTTCAGCTTTGCCATGAAGCTGTTTAAGTCGATTAAGCTTTAACAAACACCAAGCAGATGATATAAGGCCTAGTGCATGGTTCAAGGTGGCGCTGCTCAGACATAAAATGGCGCTTGTGACGGTTTTTTTGTAAACGTTTGTGCACTAGAGAAGTAGTTCGGGGTAAGTTACTAGAGAAGTAGTTTGGGGTAAGTTACAATAGCTTAAGCTAAACCACAACCAGGTTTAATCACTTCTGTCAAGTGTAGTTATGAGGGTTTTACCATAGAATTTAATGGCATTGCGCTGAACTACAAAGGCAACTGGCTTTTTTTTTTTTTTTTTTTTTTTTTTAACGTTTCTGGGCGGGAGTCGGTGCCCTGGTTAAGTTCAAATGCTGCCTTCCATTAACCTCGGCACTGGGAAATGGGAGTGACGTCATCTCCGACTTATTAGCGTTCCAGTTGGAGTCGGAAAAAAACCTGCTGATCTACCAGACTATTGTTAGCTGTTGTTAGCACACCCTGCATTGTTGTTCACAAATATCACATGAAGAATGTGATTGTCACTATGGCAGCATTTTGGCAATATAAGTCTAATAATACTATGTATACAGCTGATTTAGAGTGATACATACTAGTCAGAAGTGCAAATAAATTGATTATTACAGGAGCTAAATAACTGTTCACACGGGGGGCTGCAATCTTCGATTGTCAACTCGGGGATGGCAAGGTTTCCCAGAGTTCCTAGTAGGATATTCCGACCTTGGGGGGCATTCCAGATAAAATTTCCTACTCGTAAGTGGAAAATTCTGACTTCCGACTACAACTGGAACGCACCAAAAGTATTTGAATTCTTTTTTCCGACGACTTCAAAGCGCAACCAATGAGAGTCCAGCTGTATGTCGTAGTCAGGTGGCGACAGTCTCTCCCAGGGAGAAAAAAAAGTCCCTCTTTCACAATCTCTTATCTGCCAGTCGGCTGCATTGTTCTCTTGGTCAACAAAAGCCTGGTGACTATTTGGGAGCAGGCCTGTACAGGAGAGTTATTTAATGCTAAATATATTTGTGGAGTTTGGGTTAAATTTTTCAGTTGTTTGGAAACTTACATAGTGGACACAAAGCCGACTATAACCCACCTTATGTTGAAAAAGCTTAATTTATTGTGCCTGACTTGCTGTATTGCCAGCAACAGTTTCACTCAGTTACTCCCTCATTCATGTACTTTTTCCCTCTAGATCACGAAGTTGATGGTGAAACCATTGAAGGTGGCCTCACAGAGAGTATGGTTGCATGCTTGTTTCCGTCTTTTAAGAAGCAAATAAAATTCCAACAGCTTGTGTCTAAGTTGAAAGAGTACAGCAGTCAGATAATACTGAGCCCTGTGCCTGAAGAAGAATGCCCTCAGCTTACCCCTTCAGCAACATGTACATCAAGGCAAGTCTAGGGTGAATGTTTTAATTCCGTCTTCCTGGGCTATCACTCGCATTGTTTTATTACAGCTGAATTTTTTATACATAACATAACGTTGCAAGGAATTTTCCATCCATAAAGATGACATGAAATACTGCAAATTCAGATGAACAGTGTAAACTCTAGCAGGATCATCATAGTTAATTAATGTTTTTCCACCATATTCCAGGGACAGAACTAGTGAGTGGCCTCTTGCAGGTTATGACATTCAGACATCAAAGAACTAAAAGCAGGGAATTTTTTTTTCTTTTAGTAGTCCATATTATGTGGCCTGACCTGTGAGTTTGAACTTCATTCAAAAGTCACAACAAGGTCACAGTTGTAGATTGGAATGCAATTGGTGTGTCTGTGTATTTTCTATGGAAGCAAAGAAGTACCAGAATCCAAATTAAAATGGATTAAAGGAAATGCATTTTCATTTTCAATATAAAGCTGTTTTTTTTACTCTAAAAATAAATGATAAATTTTCCAGACTGAATTTTCATTTTCTTGTTCAAGACTGCTCATTCTGTGACTTAATTAAAAAGAAAAGATATCTAAGATTTAATTTTCAAAAGGTGCCCCAACAAATAGGGCTAAAATTCAATCTGAATTGTCAAATTTGAAAATTAAAAAGCATTAGTGCTAATGCTTTTTCACTTCAAGGTAACGGCTGGAATTTCTGACTCTTAAATGAAATTAATAAGTAATCCAAACTGCATTTTCATTTTCTTAATTCAGGAAGCTCATTTCTGTGACTTAATTAAAATGAAAAGAAAAAGATATCTAAGATTTAATTTTCAAAAGGTGCCACAACAAATAGTTGCCAAAATTCTATCTGAATTGTCAAATTTGAAAATTAAAAAGCATTAGCAGTAACACTTTTTCAAAACAAACAAATACAAATTTTGACTCATAATTAAAATGAACACAAAATTATCCAAACAGCATTTTCATTTTCTTCTCTAGGCTGCACATTTTATGACACAACTAATAAGAATACAAAGAGGGCATTGCTTTTTCGCTTCCATTCCCACCCCGCAAAAAGTGGTCCACAATTCAATCTGAATTGACAATTCAAAGTGGCGCGTGAGAGTGACGGTAGCAGCTGCTCTCGCTCTTCAGCACGGTGGTATACGTTTCATTTGATGTACATTCCTCTTATAAATTTTTTTTTTATTTAGTTTTGAATTTTGTTAATTGTATTTTGTTTTTCTGTGCCTCTTTTATAATTATTTTATACTGTAAGATGCATACTACCTTGAGCATACAATGTTCCTGATGAAATTGTGAACTGTTATAATTTGAGTTTTGTAAATAAAGTTTTAAAAAAACGGCCATTACCTTGAAGTGAAAAAGCATTAGTTGTAATGCTTTTTATTTTTCAAATTTGACGATTCATAATGAGCACAAGTCACAGAATGAGCAGTCTTGAACAAGAAAATGAAAATTCAGTCTGGAAAATGTATCATCTATTTTATGAGTCAAAAGAACAGCTTTATTCTGAAAACGAAAATGCATTTCTGTTATTCCATTTTAACTTGGATTCTGGTACTTCCTGCTGTCATATATTTCTGTTGTCTTGCAGTTTGGAACCTTCTTGCCACAGACTGCCAGCAATCATTACAATTCCACAATTTCCAAGAGATGTCCAGAGCCGCCTGGACGCCAAAGAACCAGTCCATAGGACACAGAAATATCAACAAAATCATTGGGATTTTGTATGAAATATTGTCACAGTACACAATGTAAGTCAATGTTAATGTTAAATCAAGTTTTTTTTTTTTTTTTCAGCAACTACTTTGATTTACTAGGTTTGTTCTCAGCAGAATGTCACGGTTTCAAAATGTGTCTGACTACCACTTTAACAATGTGGTTTCTTTTACCATTGAGACAGGTATCCAACGCATTCGGAATATGTCCAGGTCGTGAAAGCATTGATTGTAAAGTACCCCTTCCTAAGAGATGCACATGGGAATGGTTATGTAAGTATCTCTCCTTTGGTTGCTTCTTGTTGAGCAGATTCCAGTATAACATAAGTATGTGGAATGAATTCATAAACTTCTTAAACTGTCGTATCTGTTTGGAACAACCAGCATACGTGGCACAGTCAGCTGAAGAGAAAATTCAAAGCCGAACGGTCACCACTAATAAACAACGAGGAGGTCAGACGGTTCAAGGAGAAGTTTCAGCAGCTGAGAACATCAAAGTCCACAGATGAGTCTACATCATCTTGTGCAAAACGACTAAAGCCAGCTTTAGTAAGTCGTCACAACCTCTCTCTTGCACAAGTACAAAAGTTATGGAAACTAATTTACTCAACCACCAACCATAGAAACCAATTAATGTGGTCTTTATGGGGAAAAATAGCTTTACACAAAGAAAATGATTATTTTTTTCTAAACAGATGTCATTGTACTAAACTCTACTGGTATATGTACATAAAGTGGAATTTTCACATACTTGTTAGACTTTTTATTCCTCTGGTTAAAGTTAGATTGACTCGATTTGAGACATACCACATGGTCTATATTGTTTTTGTCAATAAATCATTTGAATGATTCTTAATTCACATTCCTAGTATATAGGGTTGTCAAAAGTATCGATACTCAAAAAAGTATCGTTACTAAAATGTTGTATTCGGATACGATACTTTCAAAAGTATCGATACTACCCCCCCTCGGATGCCGAGCGGCCGCCGCCGTCCCTCTCTCTCTGCCTCACACACACACGCAAGAGAGCAGGCACCCTCCCCCTCCCCGTGACGCGCTCAATAACAAAACAGCATGAGTAGTGCTTCTGCAGGAGGGCCAAATCAACCAGTTTTGGTTAAAATAAAATTCAAAGATGCTCAAAATAAAAGGACAAAATAACCCCCCCTCGCTAAACACTCGCTGCAATCAGGAGGAGGACGAAGTGGAGGAATTAGCTGTTCTTTTGGCTTCCCATTTAAAAGACGAGAGAACGGTGAAGACTGAGGACAAAACAACAACCGTGTACAAAATATGCCGCTACAGTTCACCGTATACTGCGGCGAGTAAAACTACTACCAACCGAACTGTGACGCTCCTTGGACGTAAAAATAAAAAGTGACTCCGACTTGTGAATACCTGCTTTTATTTAACAGTCACTGTGGGCTGTGACCACACCAACTACAATTTTAATTCACGAACAAAACAGTGAGTGGTGATCTCTATGCCTCCTGCACGGCTCTCTCCCCTCCTCGCTAACACACACACACACACTAACTCTCCCCTCTGAACTCTGACCCCGCCTATCTGGTCCCTTCACTGACCGTCAATTCATAGGAAACATTAAAATCATTGAACACATAACAAACAGTAGAACTGCTCCACTATGTTTGTGTAAGTCTGCATAAAAAACAATATTTGATTTTTGCATCTACTGTTGAGTTGACAGAATTTGATCATACTTGAAGATCAGAAGTATTTGCACTGTTATAGGCTAAATATTATAGTTCACAGTTCAGACATTTATAGGTCTAAACTGCAGCTCTGAGGACTGCTATTTGTTTTCCTTTTCATTCAAGAATGCCGTTATCCTGATTGTTACAACAACAAAACACTTTTTATTGAGATTTTATGTTTGTATTTGCACTGTAGTCTAAATAAGTGGAAAAAACTACAATTTAGTTTTTTTCAAAGAGCATGTATTTTGTTCTGATGCAGCAATATTTTTTGTATTGTATTATTTTTTGCATTAGGAAGAAAATAAAGAAAATGAGACTTTTGCACAACTTTCTAGAGGTTATATTTTCATTTTTTTGTTAATAAAAATGTTTCTTTTAAATATTGGGTTCTTTTTTTGTATCCTTGTGGTATCTAAAATAGTATAGAGTATCGAATATTTTCCTGAGTATCGATATCGAGTTGGAAATTTTAGTATCGTGACAACCCTACTAGTATGGCATATTTCATATTATGGAAGATAATTTTAAGTGCTTAATATAGAATTGATAAGACAAAAGTACTTAAATTGAACTTTTTCATACTTTTTTGCATATACATGATTTAAAACCTTTAATCTCTACTTCTGATAAAGGATTCATGCCTCGTAGGGGAGGATGCCACCTCTGTTGAGGCCCATGTCAAAATCCTGCAAGAGCAATATAAAAAGTTGCATTGGAATACAAACCTGGTGAAAGACCGCATGATGAAAACTCATGCATGGAGACGACAAGAGGTAGCGGAAGGAATGTCTACAGAGGATCTTTTGAAGAGATATCCATTCCTGAGAACATCCACTGGGGTAAGAAAAGCATTTAATCTGATGTCAATTTGAAAGAAGTGATGGAACTAGAAATGTGATGGACTGATGTTGGTCATTATATTGCTCCCTTAGAAATGTCTAGCTGTCAGTGTGTGCACATGCTTCAAATAAAATATCCTTTGTTTCTTCTATCTCAGTTGTGCGATGAGGTTGATGCCTTGCATCCCTCCCCAGTTGGCATTGCCGCTTCACTGACAACTTCACACCTGTTCTTCAAAATGTGCTTAAACTTGCCAAAGACTGTGACCTGAAAAGATGCTACTTGGAGACCAGGGGGGATGCCTTGACCGAAGACATTACAGGTATGTATTTGAGCACATACTAATCGGGTTGACACCAAGGCCTTGGAATCACTTGTCGTTATTATGGCAGGGTTCCCACGGATCCTTAAGTCTTAAAAGTTATTCAATTCTATATTCTAAAAATAAGGCCTTAATTGGCATTAAACGTCTTAAATCCAATTTTCAAAAGTCTTAAAAAATTGAACACATTAGTAAGATTTATGTGAGTTTGAACTAAAAAATATTAAGTAACATTTATCTATTTTTCAAAAATAATTCACCGATTTACTCTCGTGGCAACATCGCGTATTAACAATAGCGGAACTAAGAAGACGGTGATGTGGTTGCACCCGGATCTTTAAGAGTAGACGCATGTCTGGCTAAAAGCGGTAGCAGGCATCATGTACAAGCCACGGTGTATTTTTTGCAAGAGTTTTGCAGACTCGGCACGATGGGAGTCAAGGCATGGGAGTCACACATGCAAAGCGCAAAAACACAAAGCTTCAGAATCGAGCTGCCAACAGGCGCCACACGTATTTCCCAGTTCTGTTCATCTCTCGTTTCACCGTGCCCCCCACCCGCGACCGCAGCAGCACCACATCTCAGGATGTGCGGCAGTAGCCTACACTGAAAGCGGAGGTCTGTGGTCTTTGAACACCGTGACGAAACACCAATCATTTAAGTCAAATAAGGGAGTAAAATATACTGTACTGAAGTACATTTCAACACTACTGTATAATAACAAGTAAAAATAAATATATTGACCCAAATAATTAAAGTTAATATATTTTATGAAAATGTAAATCAAAACTGAACATAATTATATTTGTACAGGTAGAAGTTATGGCTGTTGTATTGGATCACATTATATTGAAGGAATCTTGCTTATATTGGTCTTCACCTTCCACTTGTAAGGGTGTCAAATGATATTATTAACCCTCTCAGGCTCAAATTAAGTTTTAGTAACAGGAAAAATCAGATATTTGGGGAAAATTATCATATGGGGAAGTAATACGCAATTTTGACTTTTTTTTGAGAGAGACCTTCACATGCAATGCATTTTGGGATGTTGCAGATTCATAACATTGGCCCAGAATGGTAAATTAACATGAAGACTAAAGATGATATGAACGATAACTTTATTTATATAGATATATGTAGCATATATATTTATTCTAGGGCTGAACGATTTGAGAAAATAATCTATTTTTCCCCAATTTTGCGATTTACTCTGCAATTGTTTGAATGTTCCTCATCTTATGTATTCTTAAACAAACAAAAGCAGTAAATCTTTTTATAGCATAACCAATATGACATTAAATTAATTTAAGGATAAAAGATTTGAGAAAAACTGGAGAAAACAGAAGCAAAATAGTTATGAAATTGTAAAAACTGGGTAAAAATGGTATGAAAGTGGAAAAGGGTTAATAAATAGGAGCAAAATAGGTATGAAATTGCAAAAAAAATTGGAAGAATTGGCAAAAAAATCCAAAAGTGGCTTAGGACAATTGATTATGGCAGCAAACTTGGGAATTAAAATTGAAATTAAATTTCAAAAACCATGGAAAAATTCCAAAAATGGTTCTGACAGTGGCCCAAAAAAGATGAATGGGGGCAAAATTGGCATAAAGTTGTAAAAATGGTGTTTAAAAAACGGGGAAAATGGTCCAAAAGAGGGAAAAAAAAGCGTATGAATAGAGATAAAAAAAAATAGGCATGAAATTGCAAAAAAACTACATCACAATGCAAAAATGTTCAACACATTTTGGGCTAAAAATATTGAACCTTCTGCGATGTGAAAATTGCTACAAGCCATATTGCGATTTAATCTAATTTACAATTCATTGTTCAGCCCTATATATCTCAGATATACACATATATGTATACATACCAGATATACACATATATGTATACATACATGTATGTATGTGTATATATTGTTGTAATTGTGGTTTGTTGTCGACTTGGTCTTAAATTTAATTTCAAACGGCATTAAAAAGTCTTAAAAGGTCTTGAATTCAATGTGCCTTGAGCTGTAGGAACCCTGTATGGTAAGATCAACCAAATTTTGATCAAATGCTTTTGCACAATTGTCTATTTGACCTAGGAATTGACTTCAGGGGTGGACTCCTCCTCTTGCCGTCCATCTTTAAGGAGAAGATTGAGGATATTGTCATACTTGGAAAGGTAAATATTTGTTGGACTTCGTGGCTGGCCATACTAGTAGAACAATTACACCATTAAAAAAGAACAACTGAATCATTAAAAATTAACGTTAGACCATCCACTGACCCTCATGTCAGTTTAAACACAGGTTTTTCCATATAATGCACAGGGAGGTAATTTGAGAGAAAGATCTTTCCCAGTGTCTTAAGTAAAGTACCAAGTAAAAGGTAATAGGGAGTAAGTTCCTCTTGGATAGCGCTGACCTTGTGTATATGGTTAACCTCCACAAGGGCTAATACATGTCAGAATTTTCGTATTTAGGTGAACTATCCCTTGAAATTAGTTGCTCTTCTGTTGGTTTACTGTGCATCCCTTATCAGATGAAAGTATGCTAAAATTAAAATGTTTCTCTGTCATAGAATAATCCTTGTACTCCGTACCCAACCATTCAACTGAGAGAGCAAGATTGGAAAACTGCCCTCTCCAAACGATGTCAGTGTGTCATCAGTGTTGATGGAATTGAGGTATGTTCTTGCACCTCAGTGGATGAGGCCTTCATCGCAGCTTTCTGCATGTACTACGTGTTCAACATGGCATATCCTGCATCCCTGAAGAAGACACTCGCCTTTCTCCAGCGGCACATTGCAAACATTGTGGAAAATGGAGACACACCCCTGCCAGTAACTGTCACTCGAGTAGCTAATCTCCTTTACTGAAAATGCCTGGATACTATGGGTGTTCAAAATGCACAAAGAGAACCATTACACTTAAGAAACTGATTCACCATATTGGACTTGTACATGCCCACGAGCCAAATTTCAGAATTACATGTGGAGTAAATAACTGCCAGTCTACTTATTCCAAGTACCATTCTTTTAGGCGGCATGTTTTCCTAAAACACAAGGACATTCCTAATTGCTCTGAGTCTGAAGTAAATGAGTCTGAAGATTTTGATGAACAGGTTGAACACCCACATGCAGATCCTCATCTGACCCTGCCTAGTATGGACAGTTTTCTCGAGAATTTAAGAGACCACTTGTTAAGTTTCATTCTCAAGTGTACAGAAAAAAATCATCTGCCCCTCTCTATTCAACAAGATATTGTTTCTGATGTAAACTTTTTATTGTATTTCTTCAAAGAAAACTATGATTCATTCATTTCTTATCATTTGGATAAGAGCGGTTTTCAAATTAGTGATTGCCCAGAACTTGAGCAGGTTTTATCTACTTCAGACTTTTTTCAGAGAGCATTTGATTCAATTCGATCTCCTTACATGGTAAAGCAACACTGCAAATTGAAAATGGACATGACAGAACCTATCAGTTACACTGTAAGAGACAATACAGGGAAGAAAATTGGTAGTTATTCCTATGTTCCAATCACACAGGTGTTGAAAAAATATTGTCAGGTGGAAGATGTGTGGGAACAGATTGTTTTGGATAACCACAGAAAACGAGATGATGATACTCTGACAGACTACACTGATGGGATGTACTTTAAAGAGCACCCTTTTTTCGCAGACCACCCTTCAGCTCTAAGACTTCATTTGTATGAAGACGAGGTGGTGCTTGTGAACCCCATTGGACCAAAAAGAACTAAATACAAAATCTGTGCTTTTTATTATACAGTTGGAAATATAAGTGGGAAGTATTGCTCAAACTTGAGTCACATTCATTTAGCCTTACTGGTACGCCATTCATTTGTGAAAGCGGTTGGGCTTGAGACAATTCTGCAACCCTTAATTGATGACCTCAAAAGGCTCTCCACAGAGGGCTTCACTTTGATTCAAGACGATGTAGAGCACACAATGCATGCTGCTCTAGCCACAATTTCATGCGACAACCTGTCTGCCCATATGATTGGTCAGTTTTCTATGTGTTTCAGTAGTGGCAGGATATGTCGATATTGTATGGCAACCTATTCAGCACAAGTTTTGTGAAGAAAGTTTTCTAATTAGAACCCCAGAAATACATAAGTACCACATAAACTGTGTAAAAAATGATAAGAAAAGTGCAGCCTTGTATGGTGTCCATGGCAACTGTGCATTTGATGTACTGCCTTATTTTGATGTGACAAAATGCCTTCCGCCAGATGTAATGCACGATTTACTGGAGGGAGTCATACCTCTTGTAATGAAGTTAGTCATTTGCAAAGCTCATAGTGAAAAACACATAACCATTAATGAAGTCAATGATGAGCTGAAGCATATAAATCTGGGGAAGAATGACAGACAGAACAAGCCTGTGGAATTAAGTGAAACAATCCTTCGAGATTCTGGCATAGCTGGATCAGCAAGTCAGATTTGGTGCTTATTCAGACTACTACCTTTTTTAATGGCACACCAAGTCCCAACAGGTAGTCAGTATTGGTATGTGTTCTTATTGTGCTCTGAAATCGTTGATATTGTAATGGCTACAAAAGTGAGGAAAGATGAGCTTACTCATTTGAAATTGCTTGTTGAAGAATTTCTTGTGAAAACTACAGAAGTCTTTGGAAATGTTTTGACACCAAAGTGCCATTTCTTGATTCATTATTCCAGACTTATGTTGATGTATGGTCCTCTTCGCCCATTATGGTGCATGAGATTTGAAAGTAAGCACCAATACTTTAAAAATATTGTGGATAACTGTAAGAACTTTGTCAACATCACTGCAACTCTCAGCAGCCGTCATCAGATGAAGCAGTGTTGGGAGTTTTCTTCCAATAAGCTCCTAGGTGACTTTGAAAATGCACTCAGCAAAGGCATTAGTATACAATTTTCATGTCTGCCAGGTGAGTTACAGAAAACTCTGAAATTAAACCAAAGATTTGAAAACTTTCATTTCGAGGATAAAGTGCTTCAGCGTGTATCGTCTGTATCTGTTAATACTGTCAAATATGCACTTGGAGATGTTTTTGTTGTAGGGCATGTGCACACTGAAGCCGTCCCTTTGTTCTTTAAAACCAAGTACATACTGAATGTGGACACATTGTGGGTCTTGTGTGGAAAACTGTTGATTCCTACCGCTTATGAAAGTCATTTCCATGCTTACAATGTCACAGTTGATAAGGACTGGACTCTGCTTAGTCCTGGAAATGAATTAGACCATCAAGCACTTGACACATATTTGGTCGATGACAGACTGTTTGTGTCTTTAAGATACACAGTTTAAGGTTTTGATATTTTGTTCTTTTAGAGTTGTTACTTTGTTTTCATTATAAGTCAATTTTCTTGGTCTTGACTTATTGGTCAGGTGTTTATGTTCGGTTTTTTGATGTCAGAAAATGTTAACCTTCCACTGTAACTGAGTAATTGCTGCATCTTTTTATGAGGGGTCGTACAAGACAATTCATTCTCGTCCTCTCACAGGCATATATATTCTCTCATTGCCCAAGTACATTGTCCCCTCACACTTAAATTCTCCCCTCACACTTATATTCTCCCCTCACAAACGTATATTCTCCCCTCCCACACGCGTACATTCTCCCCTCCCACGCGTACATTCTCCCCTCCCACACGCGTACATTCTCCCCTCCTACGCGTACATTCTCCCCTCCTACGCGTACATTCTCCCCTCCCACGCGTACATTCTCCCCTCCCACGCGTACATTCTCCCCTCACAAACGTATATTCTCCCCTTCCACGTGTACATTCTCCCCTCCCAAGCGTACATTCTCCCCTCCCACGCGTACATTCTCCCCTCCCACGCGTACATTTGCCTCTCCCAAGCGTACTTTCTCCCCTCCCACGCGTACATTTGCCTCTCCCAAGCGTACATTCTCCCCTTCCACGTGTACATTCTCCCCTCCCACGCGTACATTCTCCCCTCCCACGCGTACATTTGCCTCTCCCAAGCGTACATTCTCCCCTTCCACGTGTACATTCTCCCCTCCCACACGTACATTCTCCCCTCCCACGTGTACATTCTCCCCTCCCACGCGTACATTCTCCTCTCCCACGCGTACATTCTCCCCTCCCACGCGTACATTCTCCTCTCCCACGCGTACATTCTCCCCTCCCACGCGTACATTCTCCCCTCCCACGCGTACATTCTCCCCTCCCACGCGTACATTCTCCTCTCCCACGCGTACATTCTCCCCTCCCACGCGTACATTCTCCCCTCCCACGCGTACATTCTCCTCTCCCACGCGTACATTCTCCCCTCCCACGCGTACATTCTCCCCTCCCACGCGTACATTCTCCCCTCCCACGCGTACATTCTCCTCTCCCACGCGTACATTCTCCCCTCCCACGCGTACATTCTCCTCTCCCACGCGTACATTCTCCCCTTCCACGTACATTCTCCCCTCCCACGCGTACATTCTCCCCTCCCACGCGTACATTCTCCCCTCCCACGCGTACATTCTCCCCTTCCACGTGTACATTCTCCCCTCCCACACGTACATTCTCCCCTCCCACGCGTACATTCTCCCCTCCCACGCGCACATTCTCCTCTCACGCGTACATTCTCCTCTCCCACGCGTACATTCTCCTCTCCCACGCATACATTCTCCCCTCTCACGTGTACATTCTCCCCTCCCACCTACATTCTCCCCTCCCACGCCGTACATTCTCCCCTCCCACCTACATTCTCCCCATCCCAGCTACATTCTCCCCTCCCACGCTACATTCTCCCCTCCCACACGTACATTCTCCCCTCCCACCCTACATTCTCCCCTCCCACCTACATTCTCCCCCACCACATTCTCCCCTCCCACCTACATTCTCCCCTCCCACGTACATTCTCCTCTCCCAAGCGTACATTCTCCCCTTCCACGCGTACATTCTCCCATCCCACGCGTACATTCTCCCATCCCACGTGTACATTCTCTCCTCCCACACGTACATTCTCCCCTCCCACACGTACATTCTCCCCTCCCACACGTACATTCTCCCATCCCACGCGTACATTCTCCCCTCCCACACGTACATTCTCCCCTCCCACACGTACATTCTCCCCTCCCACACGTACATTCTCCCCATCCACACCTACATTCTCCCCTCCCACACGTACATTCTCCCCTCACACACGTACATTCTCCCTCCCACACCCACATTCTCCCCTCCCACCTACATTCTCCCCTCCCACCTACATTCTCCCCTCACACACGTACATTCTCCCCTCCCACCTACATTCTCCCCTCCCACCTACATTCTCCCCACCCACCTACATTCTCCCCTCACACGTACATTCTCCTCCCCTGCACGTACATTCTCCCCATCCACACCTACATTCTCCCCATCCACACCTACATTCTCCCCTCCCACCTACATTCTCCCCTCCCACACGTACATTCTCCCCTCCCACACGTACATTCTCCCCATCCACACCTACATTCTCCCCTCCCACACGTACATTCTCCCCTCACACACGTACATTCTCCCCTCCCACCTACATTCTCCCCTCACACACGTACATTCTCCCCTCCCACCTACATTCTCCCCTCCCACCTACATTCTCCCCTCCCACCTACATTCTCCTTTCTCCTGGCACATTCTCCCCTCCCACACCCACATTCTCCCCATCCACATTTACATTCTCCCCATCCCACCTACATTCTCCCCTCCCACCTACATTCTCCCCTCCCCACGTACATTCTCCCCTTCCACCGTACATTCTCCCCTCCCACCTACATTCTCCCCTCCCACGCACATTCTCCTCTCCCCACCGCACATTCTCCCCCTCCCCACGCCGCACATTCTCCCTCCCCACGCCGCATATTCTCCCCTCCCACGCCGCATTCTCTCCCATCCCACGCCGACATTCTCCCCCTCCCACGCCGCACATTCTCCCTCTCCTCTCCCACGCCGCATATTCTCCCCCCCTCCCCACGCCGCACATTTGCCTCTCCCAAGCCGCACATCTCTCCTCTCCCAAGCCGCACATTCTCCCTTCCACGCCGCACATTCTCCCATCCCACGCTGCACATTCTCCCCCTCCCACACGCACATTCTCCCCTCCCACACGCACATTCTCCCCTCCCACACCCACATTCTCCCCATCCACACCCACATTCTCCCCTCCCCACACGCACATTCTCCCCTCACACACGCACATTCTCCCCCTCCCACCCACATTCTCCCCTCACACACGCACATTCTCCCCTCCCACCCACATTCTCCCCCTCCCACCTACATTCTCCCTCCCACCCACATTTTCCCCTCACACGCCGCACATTCTTCCCTCCCACACGTACATTCTCCCCATCCACACCTACATTCTCCCCATCCACACCTACATTCTCCCCTCCCACCTACATTCTCCCCTCCCACACCTACAATCTCCCCTCACACACGTACATTCTCCCCCTCCACACCTACATTCCCCCCCCCCCACCCACATCTCCCCCCTCACACACGCACATTCTCCCCTCCCACCCACATTCTCCCACAGCACATTCTCCCCTCCCACACGCATACATTCTCCTTTCTCCTGGTACATTCTCCCCTCCCACACCCACATTCTCCCCATCCACATTTACATTCTCCCCTCCCACCTACATTCTCCCCTCACATGCGTACATTCACCCTCACACTCATACATTCTCCTTTCTCCTGGTACATTCTCCCCTCACACGCGTACATTCTCCTTTCTCCTGGTACATTCTACCCTCACACGCATACATTCTCCTTTCTCACACGTACATTCTCCCCTCCCACACGTACATCCTCCTTTCTCCTCGTCGTTCTCCCCTCACACGTATACATTCTCCTTTCTCACACGTACATTCTCCCCTCCCACACGTACATCCTCCTTTCTCCTCGTCATTCTCCCCTCACACGTATACATTCTCCTTTCTCACACGTACATTCTCCCCTCCCACACGCACATCCTCCTTTCTCCATGCATACATTCTCCCTCACACGTATACATTCTCCTTTCTCACACGCATTCTCCCACACGTAACATTCTCCTTTCTCACATGCATACATTCTCCTCACACCTGTACATTCTCCTTTCTCACACGTACAATGTCGTCTCACACACGTACATTCTTCGCTCACTCACATACATTCTCCTTTTACATACATATATTTTCACTCTCTTACACACATATTCTCCTCTTACACGTATATGTTCTACTTTTACATACATATATTTTCACTCTCTTACACACATATTCTCCTCTTACAAGTATATGTTCTACTTTTACATACATATATTTTCACTCTCTTACACACATATTCTCCTCTTACAAGTATATGTTCTACTTTTACATACATAAATTTTCACTCTCTTACACACATATTCTCCTCTTACACGTATATGTTCTACTTTTACATACATATATTTTCACTCTCTTACACACATATTCTCCTCTTACAAGTATATGTTCTACTTTTACATACATATATTTTCACTCTCTTACACACATATTCTCCTCTTACAAGTCTATGTTCTACTTTCACATACATATATTTTCACTCTCTTACACACATATTCTCCTCTTACACGTATATGTTCTACTTTTACATACATAAATTTTCACTCTCTTACACACATATTCTCCTCTTACACGTATATGTTCTACTTTTGCATACATATATTTTCACTTATGCTCACAAACATTTTACTCTCACATGCATATATTATCACAGTTGCATGTATACACATTCTCCTTTCACATTCATGCATTCTACTAAATAGTCCTATGTATATGTACAAAGAAAATATATGTAAGAGAAGGATGTATGTATATGTAAGAGGAATGAACGTGTAAGAAGAATGTACCTGTATGAGAGGAGAATGTACGCGTGAGAGGAGAATGTGCGCGTGGGAGGGGAGAATGTACGCGTGAGAGGGGATAATGTACGCGTGGGAGAGGAGAATGTACGCGTGGGAGAGGAGAATGTACGCGTGAGAGGGGAGAATGTACGTGTGCGAGAGGGGAATGTACGCGTGAGAGGGGAGAATGTACGTGTGCGAGAGGGGAATGTACGCGTGAGAGGGGAGAATGTACGCGTGGGAGGGGAGAATGTACGCGTGAGAGGGGAGAATGTACGCGTGAGAGGGGAGAATGTACGCGTGAGAGGGGAGAATGTACGCGTGAGAGGGGAGAATGTACGCGTGGGAGAGGAGAATGTACGCGTGAGAGGGGAGAATGTACGCGTGACAGGGGAGAATGTACGCGTGGGAGAGGAGAATGTACGCGTGAGAGGGGAGAATGTACGCGTGGGAGGGGAGAATGTACGCGTGAGAGGGGAGAATGTACGCGTGGGAGAGGAGAATGTACGCGTGGGAGAGGAGAATGTACGCGTGAGAGGGGAGAATGTACGCGTGGGAGGGGAGAATGTACGCGTGAGAGGGGAGAATGTACGCGTGGGAGAGGAGAATGTACGCGTGGGAGAGGAGAATGTACGCGTGGGAGGGGAGAATGTACGCGTGGGAGAGGAGAACTTACATATGTGAGAGGAGAATGTATGTGTGAGAGGGAGAACTACGTGTGCGAGAGGAAATGTGAGTATGAAAGAATATATATGCCTTTGAGAGGACGAGGATGAATTAAGTCTTGTACGTCCCCTCATATTTTTTTGCAACAGGGATCAGCATTCAGTTGGAGTAAGGATTCATTGGTCACTGTTATTTTCTGTCCTCTGCTTTTATACAAGCCTTTTGAAAAAAGTGAAGAAATGGCAGTTGTATGAATGAATTGTAGTTTACTATACTGTGCACAACGTTTTAAATGAGGAAATAAAATGCAGTGAACTGTCAATAAATTGTACATTTTTGTCTCTTTTTTTAGAGCTTGTCACAGGGATTACTGACATAAGTACACTATTGTACCTTTTTACGAGTACATTTTTGTTTTAGGATATGAAGGTACGTTTTTGTCATACTAGGTCCACAATTGTACTAAAAATGGTACAATTTGATAAGGTACAAAATTGTACCAGCACAAATGGGTACAAAATTGTCTCTCAAAAGGGTACGCCTGGTGCGATAAGGGTTTGTACCCTTTTTGGTACATTTTCGTACTTCTATTTTTCTCTGTGATGACTTGTTCTGGTTTTAGGTCACAATCCACTCAGCCTCTGACTGATTAAACCTCATCAGGGTCCTCAGCTGGTTACACTTGAATAACTGTCCAGTTATAAACAGAAGATCATACTACTTTGATTTCATGAAATATCTGAAATTTTATAGAATTAAAAATAAAACCACAGAGAATCAGAGAAAACATCAAAAACACAGACATCAGAAATCAAAATAACAGACAGATAATGATCCTCATCTGCTGAAAACAGCTGTGAAAACAACATCAGACTTTGTCAGGGTGTTGATAAAAATGTAATCTGATTCAAAAGTCAGATTACATTAATTGAAGTTGTTGAAGTTGACTGGACTAAAAAGAAAACTGATTACAGCTGTTTGAAGGTTTAACTTGTTCAATTGTTTTTCCAACATTAAAAAAATAGATATAACAAATGTTCTACAGATAAAAAGAACTAGAAATGTGTTTATTTTTTATTGTTAAAAACTGTATTAACCCTTTAAGACCCACCATTATGCAAGTCCGCCTGGACATATTTTTACATTTTTACATGCTGTAGTGTCATTTTTTGGAATATTTTTATTTATCTTACATCAATATGACCCTAATATCCCAAATTTTAATAATATGTATTGATTTTTGTCTTCACTACTACAATAAATAAATTAATGAAAACTCTTAAAAAAATGAAAATCGTTCTTGTTATTTTCTTATATATTTCAAAATACAGAAACTGCATAGCTTTATCCCTCAAAATTTTAAATGTAAAAAACTTGCACAATATTTTTATGAACCACAGGAAATTTATTTGGAGTCTGTATATCACTTGCATTTTCAGATATAGTCAATTTTGTAACCTGTAAAAAAGCGAATATCAACAACAGTGCACAATTGGGGAAAGAGACAACTTCAAAACAAACATTAGTTAAATCAAATTTCTGAGAGCCATATATTTATGAACACATATATTTTATGTAATAAACCATTTTCATTCATAAAAAGTGAATTTGAAAATAAAATAAAATAAAGTTTTAATTTAGGATAGAGGAACATATTAATTAAATTTTCTATCAAACAACAAATGCAATTAGACAAAAATATATTGACACAAGGCAAAGTTTGTATAAAGACAAGATAAGCATAAAAACAAACATTAGTAAAATCTAATTTCTGAGTGTCATATGTTTATGAACACATTTATTTTATGTAACAAACCATTTTCATTTATAAAAAGTGCATTTATAAATAAAATAAAGTTTTAACCTTAGAATAGAGGAACACATTCGTTCAAATTTCTTTCAAACAACATATGTGATTAGACAAAAATATATTGACAAAGGGAAAAATTTGTATAAAGACAAGATAAACATCAAAACAAACATTAGGAAAATCAAATTTCTATATGGGAAAGATATTTATGAACACATATTTTATATACAAGATCATTTTCATTCATAAAAAGTGCATTTGAAAATACAATAAAGTTTTCACTTTAGAATAGAGGAACACATTCATTCAAATTTCTTTCAAACAACATATGTTATTAAAAAAATATATTGACACAAGGTAAAATTTAGAGAAGAAAATATGAACATCCTGTCTTTATACAAAATGTTCATAAAGACAAGATATTCATAAAGACATGATGTCTTGGCGACTTCCTCTCCTGTTGATCATTCTCTCCTTCTCATCCTCTGTTCTCTCCTCCTCATCCTCTGTTCTCTCCTCCTCCTCATCCTCTTCCACAACATTGTCAACATTGCACACAGAAAAAGTTACAGTACACGTCAGATATGTGTAGCACATAACTTGTAAGAATGATGCGTATTTGACGCAGAATACTCTCGGCGACGTTACATAAATATTTTCTTTACTTTTCTCAAACTTTGAACACACAACTTTTCATAAATATAAACTTACATGTCATTGGAGTTATCAATTCCTTCGATGAGGTAGGCTTCATCCCCGCTGGTGGCAGAATCCGGTCCAGATGAGCACTCAGATTCTTTATCCGGCGCTGTTATAAGATCAGTAGCTTCGCGCAAGCTACAGTTTTACGCGACCAGATTTTTGCGGCTCCATCACTGTGTATGTGTGAAAGTGTGTCACAGTGTGTGATGGATGTCTGGGGTGTGTGTGTGAGTGTGTGTGAGTTCAGGTTACGTGTCTGAATGTTTTGAAAAAATACAAAAGGCGGAAGTAAATACTCGTAGAGTCCGAGGAAAGAACCAATCAATACGTTCTGTTGTTGGGGGCGGGAGTGAGCATGGAGGGGGAGGTGGGGGGATAGGGTAATACTTGGGGTTGAGTGATACGTAAGGATCATAGAGGGTGCTGATTTGACAGGTCATTACCACAACGTGATGACGTTTATTTCAATGTAGGAAGTGCTGAAAATACTCGCAGTCTCGGTCAGAAGCGCTCGTAACGAGCAACAGAGCGCTCAATACGAGCGCTTTATTGCATATTTTTACAAACCCATCACTTAAAATAAAATGCGCCCTGAGACATGATGAATGTATTACATGTTAGTGTAATTTCTCAGATTTAAAATGCAAAAAGAATGATCGGTCTATCTTATCTGGTTTTAAATCTACAGCCAATCAAAAATGGGTGTACAAAACGTAGCGCCGACGCTACGCTGGGTTTTAAGGGGTAAAGAATGTTCATGGAAATGTATTTTCTTGTATATTATCAAACTGAGAAATTGTTTAGGAGTAAAATAAAAGCTTCTCCTCCTCGGTGACCCCTCACTGTTCTGAAAACTGCCTCAGACAGCTCTGAATGGGAAATATTTAAATACTAAAAAACGAATGAAAAGAAATTGTCTAAACCAAAACTGTGATCATAAAACCTGAAGTCCAAACTGAGTCGAGGGCTGAGTGTGTTTCTGTCCTCATGGATGGACAGATGTGTCTGTGTTTGAGATTATTTAGGATCATAAATTTGACTTTGTTAGATCATCAGTCACACATCATGAAGCTCTGGACCTTTGGATGAGGGACATTTTCTGAACCTGGTCTATGTCAACACCCAGCTTCATGGAAACTATGGAGAACTTCAGGCCCCTCCCCTGAGACACAGACCATCTATCAGACTCTGATGGACTGGATCAGTGAAGAGATCTGAGGTCTAAGATCTCAAAGAGGTCTCAAATATCCTCTAAATATTCTGGTGCAGTGAAAACTCCTGATCTTTGAACATGAAGTTCAGGATCTAAACAGTCTGCTGGTTTAAAGAAGTTCTCTTACCCTGAATCTGAGGGTCCTGGTTCAGTACTGAAGTGTGGGGGGTGATCTTTAGACCAGTCACTCTTCACAGAGGGAGCACTGGACCGGGAGGACTTTGGTTCTCGTCCTTGTCCTCTACCGAAGTCCTGATTGAAGGCTGTAGACCAGTCCCTCTTCCTAGAGTCAGCTCTGGACTTGGAGGACTTTGCTCCGTCCTTGTCTTTGTAGTCTTGATCCTCCATCTTCTGGTTCTGAGGTCCAGAGGACAGTAACTGAGGTCCATGCAGGTAAACCAGCCTGTGGACAGAGAAGAGGAGCAGATGAGACTCTAACAGAGGAATGTTCTGGATGGAGAAGGTCAAAGGTCACATCTCAGCTCCTCAGGTCAGACTGAACTTTCAGACAGTTTGTTCTGACTCTGGTCTGTGTGTAGAACTGAAGAGGATTTCAGAGACATCACTTCTTCTACAATCCTTCCCTTAATAAAGAGAAGAAGAAGCCTTGAACCATAAACTGTTGAATGTTTGGAGCTGGATTGTTAAAATGATCTGAAGAATGACTCGGCCTAGAATAAATACAAATCTCTCAGATGAAGAACTCACTAAGGCTGCACAGCTCTTGTTAAATGTTGCTGATGATCATTTTCTCTGTGGGACATGAGATCATAATTCTCTGACAGGATTCTTACTGAATGAATAAATAAATAAATAAAATCAGCTGCTGTCTGATCTGTCAGGGTCCAGCTCTTTAATAACAAGAACTGAAGAGCTGGACTCAGACGATCAGTCTCCACCACACGCAGCCTCTCATCTTTACTTTGTTATTTCTAAAACACTTCAGTAGATCATAGGGATGCTCTGATAATTTATTGAAAAAAAGGTAATATTTTATTACACAAGAAAAAGAGTGCAAATAAAAGAACTTAAAAAACACATTTAAATGTATAATCTTAGCTGATGGTCTTTTCTCCTGTTGGTCTCAGAGTGAATTTTTGCTCCACCTCCACCTCAGTCAGTAAACAAAGTAAAAGAAGATGATCAGTGACTTTATTTATCTGTTCTGTTTCTTTTACATTTTCCTTTTTAATGTCTTCAGTCTCTGAGTCGGTGCTCCTCCTCCTCTTGAATAAACTCCACAAATGTTGTTTTCAGTCTGTAGGGGTCTGTGCTATTATTTTTTGATGGGAGTTCTTGTAGGCAGAGAAAATATACTTTGTTCTTGGTATGATGCTTCCCTGTTTGCGGCTGGTTCTTCGTCACAGACTCTTACAGTCTGTCTCACTGATGGAGTAACCCCACTTCAAAAATACTGAACTATCCCTTTAAAGGACTGAACATGTTAGAGCAGGTTAAGCTGGTGATCTCCTCATATTTTGGTAATCATCATATCAATCAGATCCACTGCTCCCATCTCTTCATGGATAAAAGTAAAGATTAATGTGAACCAGACAAACAACGTGAGCCGACTGACTGCTGCCCAACACTCCTCTCTACAGTCTGAGAGCAAATAACTTCATAATAATCATGAAACACCATCAATCTATCAACACATTTGTTAACAAGACTTAATTATCCATAAAGTTCATTTCATCTGTTGTTGTTTAAGCTCTGTTACAGTCAAAAAAATAATTTCACTTTCATGATAATCTTGATGGATTTGCAGTATTTTAGCAAAACCTGAGCACTGACTTTTAGATTTTAGACACTTTGAGTGTTTTAGTTTTAGTTCCTGTCTTTGCCTCAAATGATAAATTACAGTTTTAATATTTGTGTTTTTGGTAGAAACAAGAACAAAGCTTGGATCAATATCATAAATGAAACAGGAAGTCAGTCATTTTGAATTGATTTGATTTTGTTTGATTTCAAAAAGATTGGTCAAGACAAAGTATAAAGTCAAAAACTGTTTGAAAAGCCTTGAAACATGGTAGAAATACTCCCAGCTGATGACAGAATAAATGTTTTAATGACTGCGGTTGGTGAGTGAGTTTAGAGGTAAATAATGGTTTCTGTTTTCTGCTTTTATTTATGAACTACTGATACAGATTAAAAAAAATGAATAAACAAAAATCAGACCCAGCAGCACATTAAACCTCAGACTCTGTAAATCTATCAGCATGTTTCCAGGATCTACAAAAATCTGTTGGACCAGATCATTAAACTAACAGGGAGTCACATATTTTGATTTTTCATTATTTCAGAGCTAATTTTAGACAATCAGAATGTTCATAAATGAGCAGCAAATAATGTAAAGAAAAAATCCTGTGTTTTTATTTTGAAGAGGATTTTCCATGCAGTGGAGCGTCGTCTGTTTAAACTCCTGAACACTCGGTGGAGATAAACTCTGTGATGCTGATTGGAAAATGTTTACAGTGTTTGTTATTCAGTGAGGAGGGACTCAGCTACAGCTCCATGTTTCTGAGTCTCTTTGGAAAGACTTCTCTGGAGCTGGACTATTTCTATTTCATGTTTGTGCTCTACAGCTCTGTGGAGTCTGTTAAAAAGGCTGAAGTTACTGAAGAGTTTGTGTGCTGTGACTGTCTCATGATCAATGATCCTTCAGTGCTGCTGATTGAATATTATTCACACAGAGCTGTTCAGGATGAGTCCACTGATGCAGGCTGATCTCAGCTACAGTTACTCTTGAACTCTTAAACCTCGTGTCCTAAGGAGCTCTTTTGGTTGGAATTAAATAAGATAACTGAGTGTAAAGGGAATATTTCCCTTTACAGCATCGTCACCTGCTGGTCATTTTAGTTTATCATTAGACTTATTTTGTGTTTGTATAACCTGTATTATCTCAGGTCCAACCTGCAGCATTTTTCCATGAAATACATTTGAGACATTGAAAATTATCCTGGATTTGGGTCACAGCCTGTCAGTAAGGGCTGATGGTGGGTCCTGAAGCTCCTCTAAGTGGAAGACCGTCTTGTGAAGAGATTTGTTCCTAATTAAGAGATTATTTTGTTTGATTACCTTTTTGTTTGGAATTGAGAAACATCTCTCTGTTGTGATTTTCTTTATGTTTTATGTTTAATAAATCTCACTTATTTTAAATTTTTTATATTTCCTCCCTTCAATAAAAATCAAGAAACAAAGTTTTCCCTTAATTTGACCTCACTCCATCTGTAAGCTGTGGCACTGTTTGAAAATATGAAAACTGAAAATCAACTCTGTTTTATGATAGCAGATTTTGAAGACGTTATGTACTGTATCTGTTCTTGATTTCATATTTTTATTTTGTGTTTTTTTTTTCACTTTTTTACATTGTCTGTTACTGCGGGACTGAATATCTTGTGTGTTGTCTGCTGTATCATAAAACAACATCAGTGACAAAAAGACAGATTGAGGAGTTTTTGAAATACGGTGCAGCATTCACCCTGCGTGGTTGCTGTAAGCGGACCTACCGTAATACCCCGTATAGACGCGCATAGTTTTTAATGCTGGGGCTGGCCTACACGGTGTGTCACTTGACCGCAGAAACTGACGTTGTAGCTCACGAATTTACAAAGAGGGTCTGGTTTGTCACTGCGGTGTTTCATCGATGAGTTATTGACCCCTAAAGTCTGAATCTGTGAATATCTTTGTAACTTTACCAAAGTCTCTGTGAGCCGCTCCTGACAGTCAAAGTGAAAGTAAAGTAGAGAGTGACGCAGATCTCCTCTGTCTGCGCCATTTTCCACAGACTAACAAACTGTGCTGGGAGACAGAAGTGAAGAAGAGAGAAAGACTCACCTGCAGTCTGTCAGCCTCCCTCTGCTCTCTCCTGTCCGCGTGCACAGAGCTCACACAGAGCCGGGCCCCGAGGCTCAACAGTCTCCGGAAGTCACGGAGCTGCTGGTGAGCGCGCTCAGGTCCGTTAGAAAGTGTTCCCGTGACCAGGGGCGGAGTGGGACTCATTTTCAGCCCTGGAATTTCGTGCCTCAGACATATGGAAGCGTATTGCTGCCAATACTATAATGAAAATGCAAACATGGAAATGAAAATGCAATACACTAAATGCATTTTCAATTCAAGATTAAAGGTGCATTATTTGCGTCAAAATGAAAATTAAATGTCAAATATACCATTAGCATTTTCATTTTCATCTTCAAGACTGCAAACTGTGTGACATAATTCAAATTAAAATGAAAAAGGGTGTTTGCATTTTAATTTTCAAGAAATGGTCCAGTCAATACATGACATAATTCAAA